>WURS02070346.1:0-10443 GCA_011762765.2 Rhinocypha anisoptera | reverse complement strand
CATGAATAGATTGTAATAAATCTCGAACTGTTTTAGAAATTCCAAAAGGATTTAACCAATATATGTGAGCGAAGTGAATATGGCAAAAACCTTATCCATTGGTATATAATAATCAACCTCAGTATTTATGTATCACTAGTTGTTCTCCACCTTCAAGGTTCTATTTACAAACAAGTCCCCTAGCAACCACTCCCGCCCCATATCCAAACTGGTCCGTTTCAAAATCGCGCTTGAAGCGCTTCAAAGCAAAAGAATGAAACGGACCGGCATTAGGAGCGATGGCGCTTCGAAGCGCTTGGAGCGAGAAACGGACCGCACCTTAAGTATTCACAAGAACTTATGAGTGAGCCTTCCATATATTATTCAATGTTTTTATTTTCCAAAATAATTTTTTTAATGTAGCAATGTAATTTTATACTTATTATCTTTTTCTTATCATTCTTTCTTTTTCTTTTCATCCACATTTTTTTACAAAATTTTATTAAAAAGTCAGGACTACTGTTATATAAAAACAATAATATCATTGGGTAGCCATAGTTACGTCTATTTACTGTATTGTGTCAATACTTTTAGTAGTACAGAATGCTGTGTACTGAACCAAACTGTGAGGTTATCATGAAATCATTGTTGTTCATATCATTAGTTGGTTTACTTTCCATTTTTAGAGTACTTCATGGAATTATAAGGCTTGATAATATAATGTGCATTCAGTATCATCATTAGTAAGTATGATAGTTATTGTAATTCAGTGACATAGCTTGATACTACTGTTTTTAATGTATAAATTCAAAGTTTCAATTACCAAAAATCTGAATTTTTTCTACTCCATTTGTATAATTATGTGACATACATGCATACTACAGGTTTAATCCATGTTGCATTCTGCCTTTTTGCATTACATAAATTGCAGATATACAATTGTTCTCAAGTAGTTCTTAGCATTTCATTTCTTAGGTGAACCACATCTCTCACAAGTGGAACAATACTGGCTCTTTCTTCAATTCAATTAGTGATTTTACTATTTCAATATAAATTTGGATTGTTTTTAACTGAGAAAAAATATTGTAGATAATACTGAGAATGATTACATCACTCCCAATTGTCAGGTTCTTCAGGTTTTAAAAAGCTGTAAGATTAATATCAGATCAAAATTTTAAAAGTTAATACCTAACTATAATATGAGGGAAATTAGGAAAGTAGAACCTAACTGGCACAGGTAATAATATTATTTATCCATGTCTTGTGCAAAATTCATGAAGATGTGCAAAAATGTCATAAATATTGCTCATCCCTTTGGGTCCTTTCCAACATACTTATTCATTACCATGTGATGATCAACTAAGGTTAGAAAAGATGCAAGTCAGCACTGTTCAATTTTTAGAAAGCTTGCAGTGCTAGATGACTAATCATTGTAATTACCATGTTTATCTGAATATAAGATGGATTTTTTCCAAATTTAGCCTCAGAAAAATGTGGGGGGTGTCTTATAGTCGTTCCGTCTTACACAACAGGATGATGGTTTTACATATCCCGATTTTACGAAAAATAGGTGATGATGAGGTTCCGGCTGATCCTTTATGTTCTTATGGCATTACTATTTGAAATTTCGAAATTTTGATGTAACAATTTTATATAATGCTGTTTTGGTTCCTGGCAGAAATAATAAGTCGTTTTTGCGAAACAAAAACAACAGAACTTAATGAAATTTCAGCATAATTTAGAAGACTCTTTAATGTCAGTCTTTAATTAAATTTAAAATAGTTCCACACACAATCACATAATTCGATGGTAACAAATGGTCCGTCTGGATTCTTAATAGTTTACATTATTTTACTTTCATGTATTTCATTGCATTATTCAGTTACGGGTTACTGGTGTATTTCATGTTTACAACATATAATATGCCACAACTACCACAAGGCTCCTCAATACTCACGAGGAAGGCACTGACCTTTAGATTGGAAGCTTAGGAACAATAGCTGTCTGGGCAGGAACCTCATCAGCAGTTCTGAGTGACAAGCTGTCCTTTCGATCTCCCATGAGAGGTGTGATCACATCTGCATACGTTATTCAGTGGAATTTGATAAACAGTTTGTTAGTCAAAAATTAAAGGAAATAAATCAAAGAACCAACCATTATTAAGATGCCAGAGACTAGTGAAATTAAAAACAAATAAATGATTTTGAATGTTTTAATTACAAAATATGGTCTTGCATGCTACATGCTCACTTTAAAATACAAAATTTTATGAAAACAATTAATCATCTTAATAAAAATGGTAGAATTGGCTACTTTCTCACCAGACAGGTGCTATTCTGTTAAAAAATACTGAAAATCTTCATTTTGGTTATAATCAGCATAGTGATTATCTCACCTTCATTCTTCCAATGCCAAAGTCATATTTAAAATTCAAAATTGGGCCTTACGGCATCATGTTTGATGCATCCTTCCTTGCTCTGTCATCCCCCCTCCAAAAACACTATCTTACCTCTCCCTTGTGCTTACATTTTTGCTGTAATTGTACATGCTATGCTCTGTCTTAGGAATTATGTGACAAATGATAGTTATCAATGCTACAACACAAGAAGTGCCATTGGTCAGATGTATTTAAGAACCTCAAACTCTGCTCTTGAACCTCAGCATATGGGCCTGTTACTATTTGATAAGCTTTCTATTGATGTTAAGAGAGTAAGGAAAATAGCATTATTCAAATGAAAGCTTGGGGATTATTTACTTAGTAATTTATCCTACTCTGTGGATGAATTTATCCATATTTTGCATTGAATGTGTAACCCTTTTTGATGTGCCTTATATTTGTACTGACAAATCTGATAGTCAAATAAATACATAGTTTTTATTATTACTATTATTACAGGATAATGAACTGAAGGTGATTGAATGCAATGTTCGAGTTTCCCGGTCCTTCCCATTCGTTTCAAAGACTCTTGGACAGAATCTTGTTGCCTTGGCTACAAGAGTGATAGTGGGAGAATCACTTGAGGGATTAGAAGAAGAAGGCATAAAAGCATACTCGGGAGTCTCTTCTTTGACCCCAGCCAAAAATAGAGTAGGAGTCAAAGTTCCACAGTTTTCATTCTCAAGACTGCAAGGTGAGATATAATTATTATGTAAAAAGTTTTGCACATTTCATCATAAAATTGCATAGATGTCATTGTACTATTGTGGTGGAAATATTATATAGGACTTTGATTTTTTTATAGGTGCTGATGTAATGCTTGGTGTTGAAATGGCTTCAACAGGAGAAGTGGCTTGCTTTGGTGAGAATCGCCAAGAGGCTTATCTGAAAGCTATGATCAGTACTGGTTTCCAGATACCACAGAGGAATGTCCTTATTTCCATTGGGAGCTATAAGGTATTTGGACATTGTTTTTTAGCCAATCATTTATCTTTGCCATTAAGTACATTGAAATAATGAATTATCAAGCTTGAAATTACAAGATATTGTAATGCACATTTGACTGGTTATGAGCTAAGATAACCTATGAAATAAATCGATTTGGGGGACAGAGTGATTATTTCAGATCTCAAGTTAAAAATGTGAAAAGAGATATGTATTGGTTGGAGGGCTTTTAGATGAAAGTTTGGAGAAGGTTGAAGAAGGTGAACTGAAAGGAAAACAACTGAAGAGCTCTCAGTCATGGCAGTTGTTAGGAGAATCTAAGAAAGGGAAAATGTATGGGGATGTTAACACGAAGACCATACATTTTTTTCCCAACTTATCCCAGTGGCTGGGAATTTTTTTAATAGTAAATTATTGGTGATTTTACATTTCAGTTATTTTTATGTCTATTTTAAACTTTGTGTTTGAATACAAAAGCTGGACCCACATTATGAAACAATAATTTGCAATGAATGCATAAAATTACTTTTTATCTTGATACACTATAATACGATACACTGTTAAATGCAATAACATGTAATATAATCCATATTCTAATGAATCAATGAATAAAAATCTTCATTCTCACTAGGGATGTGCTATGCATTATGTTCAGAAGCTCCCAAAAGTATTTTTTTTTCATTCATTTCCTTTTGTTTTCTGAAAGAGGCCATTTCTAAAAGCACAAGGAAGTTGAGGACTGAAACAGTTACTCTTTGAAATACCAGAATGCAATACAAAACTGTAAATAAGCAAAAGAAACAAAACATTGCCAATCCAGATTCTCTGACTGCTTCCCTTACTTGCAGAACCGTAGTAACATACAGGTTTTGAATTGTTAGCCTGCCCCAATTCATTCCAATGTTCTGTAAAATTTCAATAAGTTTTGGCCACTTTGTCAATTGCCATGTTACATCTACAATGTGTGTTCAAATTACGTTGTACATTTTAGCCACTTAATGTCTTCATTACTGCTATTGCATCACACATAATCTACCTTTCCTGTAGCCGAAGTTATCTTCACCTAGTTTTTTTTTACCTCTTCCTGTATTATTTTATGGGAAACTAATAACCACCTTAGGGGCACATTAAATGAAACTAATTGTACCTGATTACTCTCACATTCTACTGCTTTAGCTTTCATCGGGATCAGAATGAATATTTTCTGGCTAAATGCATAGCTTTATTTTTTTCACAGCTAGTGAAATTAAATATGAAAAGGGGAGCAGTAACTTGCTGTGAGATACAAGCGGGGTGAAAGAAACAAGTGGTAGGAAGAGCAGTGTAAATCCCTAGAGAAATTACACAGAGATGGAGTAATTGGTGGCCTAAATAGGAAATTAAAAGACTTATCTTTCATAAGGAAAATCCAAGCTGTATCAGTCACAAGGAATAAGGCAGGTAAGCTCTTGACGCAACCATTCAGGAAAATTCGAAAGGGCATGTAGAAGACTTATGCAGAACATACAATGGAAGACCTCAGCATCCTCATTAGGGCAAATGTATTCATACATGAGGATGTTGAGCTTTAGGAAAGGAAGATGCTCATTCGATACAATGATGAGGATTTTGATAGAAAAGGAATCCCATGTATAACCAGCACATCTTCAAACATTACTGAGATTTTGTAAATGTTTTCAAGTCAATGATAATACTGGAAAATTTGGGTTTAGATTGGAAGGATAGGCAACTTAGCAGATGCCTGTATGTGTCAGACAGCTCATTTACAAGGTTGAAGGATGGAGAAATGGTATGAGCTGTGCTAGGCAGGGGAGTTGGGCAGGGCTGTCAATTATCACCTCTGCTGTGTATATATGGAGGCCATGTTAGGAGAGGCAGTGGAATGGATGGAAGCGGGAATGAATAAGGGGAAACGGTTCGTTCAGTAAGTTTTGTAGTTAATGAAGCTAGTAGTTCTTTTTGTAGTTCTTTGCAGGGGTGTGTGAGACATGTGGAACAAAAATTAATCATAACAAAATCAAAGTAAGGCATTCCTCAAAACTGAAAGGACTATGTTAGTCATCCAAAAAGTAGAGTAATAATTAGATCAGGTATAATACTTCAGTTGTTTTAGCAGTAGTTTGGAGGAAACCGGTGTTTGTAGTAAGGACATAAGTTACAGACTGTAATAGCAAAGTAATTGTTTACAAAGAAGGGAAAATTGATGAGAGAGGCCTTGAGTAAAAATGTGAAGAAGAGATTAATGAAAGTTCTTAAATGAACTTGCTATTTTAAGGAATGGAAACCTAGTGATTGAGGAATGGGTATGTGTGTAGATACAAGATCATTGGGATGTGGAAATGGCGGAGGTAAAATGGGCAGGGAGGAGGAAAAATGAAGAGGCTATGGGGATGTTAAGGGGAGGATGGAAAGTTGTTAGGTGAAATTCAAAGAAGGTGAGAAGTGGGTGGGAAAATTCCTAAGTGGTGATGGGTTTTTGAAGAGTATATCAGAAGGTAGAATGTTAGGAAAGTCTAGCAGAGACAGGATAAGTCTAGACTTGAAGGAAGGCAGAAAGTATGTAGAACTTAGAGAAATTAATGTTGTTAATTTTATACCAAATGGAAATACATTTCTCAGAAATTACAGATCCTCTATAAAGTCTATATTAATCACAGAAGTATCTTAATATGTATCATCCATCAGAAACCTGACTATCTATGTGTAAAATTGTTTTCAAATATTAATATTTTGAGCTAAGTATGGTGCTTATAACATCATTTTGGTCATTATTATTAAACCTTTGTTTATTTTTGTAATTTTATAATTTTCCTCAAAATGTGCTTTAAGACAACAATAAAATGGATCCAGTTTTGTCCTTATTAAACCTATAATAAACATGATAATGGTGTCATGACTTTTTGCAGTAAATGATCTCAACTATTGATTTTATTCCTTCTATCATTGAATTTTCCAGGACAAGAATGAGATGCTTCCAAGTATGTTGGCTCTTGAAAAGATGGGATACCAGTTATATGGCAGCATGGGTACAGCTGATTTTTATTCCGAGTACGGAATTGAGGTAAGTGCTTTCCTTTATGTTATATTAAGTAAATGTACATCCTATATTACTTATTTGCTTTACTCTATGTTACATTTTTATTTAATTTAAAGCTAATGAAATAGTTAATATAAATAATTTAATTTTTACATCATTGGAACACTATGTAATTATCTTTGTTTTAAATACAGTAATTTTTTACCAGACATGGTTATCACCTTTTTGAGGTAAAAAGAAAAGTACTGTAGTTGATTTACTTATAGGTACTTCATAATGGAAGTAAGAAATTAAAACTATTTTACATTTCCAATTTCTTTTTCTTTGTTTTATCCCTATAGGATTCAATCATTTTATTGTTTCAAAAACCCATGTTAGGTAGATTATACTGTACTTAAGACAAGGCTAACTCGTGTTCCTGCAATTTAAAAATTACAATTAATATTATTTCTGGTAATTATTCAATTAGCAATTACCTCCATACTGATATTTCAGTCAGCATCTTACAAATTCCGTATTCTGGTATATTTCAATTTTTGGATTGATGATTTTTTTTAATTTGCACAGAACTTGGGAGGACAATTTTAAATAGACACTGAACATGAAAACTTGATAAAGTTAACATTTAAAATGTTTCTACATAGTCTACGACTGTTGTCATTCAGTCTCCATTTCACTTGCATGTGTACTGATAATTGTAGTAGAAGAAACTTCATTTGGCAATGGGTTACTGTTACAAAAAAATTAGGAAGCTCAAATTCCAGACTTAAAGGAGATCGTGTTTCAGCTGATTCTTCTTGAAAAAAGTTAACGTTATATCAGTTGCAGTCTGACTTAGAGTAGCTTCATTTTTCCAAAGGCTCTGATTTCTTGTGCGTTTCTTCCAAATTATAAAATATATTAAATCTAACATCAAAACATTGGCAGCTGATTATATTTGGAAAATAGTCTTTGTAGTTTACTTGGAAATGCATAAACGAATATTCTGCTTCATAATCTTGTCTTTGATATTGAGTTGATAGTTGCTAGTCTGGAGACAATAAATCCAGAAAGACTACAAACAAAAAATCACCTCCTCAAACTTTACTCAAAGAAAAATTTTACTGATAAACTAATTAAGAATACAATGTACACTTATAACACTTAATATCACAATAGTGCATATCCAGAATATTGAAATGCATATCACAAACATTAATTTCAGTGGTTGCTAATGACATAATAATTAATTTCACATGTATCACTTGATTATTTCAGCTGAAGTGGTCTCGTTATTTCTGTATTTCTCTTCTCAATTTCAAAGTAATGTTATTATTTCTTGGATGTTCCCTAGGCATGTTTTAATGCATGGACACTGACCAGATTTCAACTTGGAAAAATCATTTCAATAAAACTCATTGGGGAAAGCATTAAATTGTTAATTGTAAAATTGGTTAGTTCTTTCTCTCTTTTGATCATTCAGATATTTTATTTCATGTTGAAGGAGTGTCATGGAATGTCCTCTAATTGGCTTGTAAATGTATTACCCATTCAGTTCATTTAAGTAAAAAATCACCTTAGATTGCAGATCTAAAGGGAGAGAAGTCTGAACGGCAACTGCTTTGTGTCATGAAATTACATCTCATGTGTCATACAGGTGTCTTCTCATAATTTTTCATCTTCAAAAGCTGATTCCTCATTTGTGTCCACGTCTGCATTTTCCACTGATGCACTTGAGCCAAATTTCATACTTTCATTAATCTTTCCTTTAACAGATATATTGTTCAAGTTGGGCATTGACTTGGCAGTATGGCCATAGTTGGTCGTGCTAACCCTAGGTGCTTTTTTCCTCTTCTCGGTGAATTGGGCCCTCTCCTCTCTCCTTTTTGCTCTCAGATTTTTAAGGTATCTGAACTCCTTCTTTACCCTCTCCATAATTATTTTGGCCTCTCCCTCGTTTCCATCTTCATCATCATAATCACCGGTAACACCCTCGTGCTCTGCAAGAAGTTTCGCCAAGTTCTCAGTATGGCGAAGGTAGGCGTCTGCCACTTCAATTGCTTCCCAATCTCTTCCACATCGGCGGCCTAGCTGTTCAAAGTGATTGGCAAATAGAGAGAGCAAGAGCCTCCTCTTTGCTTGGTTAGCTGATACCTCAGCTGGTTTATATGATTCTGCCTTGGCAAATATGTCTTCATCTTCACTTTCTTCATCTGGTTGCCCTGTGGGAAAGAAGAGAGACTAGTTTTGTTGAAAAACAAAAAGGGCAGTGAAATGCTTGATTTCAAGTTGCAGCCAGAAAATTTTTATATCAATGAAATGGAGTCTGCAGAATATATATAAAGATATAAAAAAAGTTATGGGGCTAACATTCCCACTTGTATATGAAATGAATAATAGCCATGGTATAGCATTATGTAATAACAATTGAGTAACAATTTCTGAAGAAGTTAAACAATTTTAATAGTATCGGCCTTTGCAGCATAACCTTTTTGAACATTTACAAATTAGTTTTGTCTTCTAGACTATCAAGCTCGGTCTTTGGTGTGATTGTTTTGGTGGTTTGTCTGAGCATGATGATGAAAAAATCAGTAAATAACTCAATGACGTGCTATTTGAGCTGATGTAACCCCTAGATGAGAAGGGGAATCGTTGATAATTTTACATCACTCTCAGACAGAACTATGTGGAAGTCCATCATACTCGGGGGGTAAAAGAACCAACTCTGTGATTTCTACATGAACTTCAATTTAACAAGACCTTAGTTTTGTAGCAGGGGTACATCATCAGGTCTTACACCTGATGATGTAACCCTTCTGTGAAACTATGGTCATATTCAATAAAAATTCACATTGAAATTGCAGAGTTGGTACCCTGTCAATTATTTTACTGTTTGATTATATACATTGTAGCTAAGCCTTAATAAAAGTCAATATAATGCAATAATATAATGAAAGAGGTCGTGGTAGCCCAGTGGTTAGAGCGCTTGGCTACTGACCTGGGGACCTGGGTTCGAGACCTGGATTTTTCGGGTACCATATCTTCGTGGGAAAACCACAGGTGGCACAGGGAAAGGAACTGGCCCCTCTACCCTGATGTGTGAATTTCCACATGCCATGGGCTTAGTACTAGGTGAGCTCTATTCTCACTTAACACACTGACCTTCGGGTTGATTACTGTGGTTTAATAATGCAATAAATAATAACAATGGCTTATATCTCAAATCATTGAGTAGCATGGTTATCAAATGGGTAGTGTGTTCTGAGTAAATTGTCCAATCAATTATACCTCTTAACTGTTCAAGTTGAAAATTAGTAAAACCTAGACAGTGATCATGGCAATGGGGAAAACACCTTGAGATGTAACTTTAAAACTTGAAACTGAAGTATTACAAACTGTGGAGCACTTTCCTTTCCTCGGAAGTTTCATTTCACAAGAAGGCGTATGTTCTTGGGAACATACAAATAGATTGAATAAATCCTCAAGTTTCTACCGTCAAGGAAGGAGTCTTTAAGACAAAAATGTAGCAAAGTTAAAAAGATTATGTGTAGTTCATACATTGTACCAATTACTGCATCATATAACTAAGAAATGTGCACATTGTCAAGTAGAGACATTGACAAAAGCCAGGCTAATGAAATGAACTTCTTAATGGCAACTCTACGAAAGACAAGGCTTGAAAGACAAAATATTGATGTAAGATAACAAGCTGGTTGTTGAAAAAGTCAGGAGATTCTGGATGGCATGATATAGACATGCCATGAGGATTGAATAGATAAGATATGGCTGGAAAAGGAATTCTCGGGAAAGAGAAGTGGGTAGACTAAGGAAGAAACGGATAGACCAAAAGCAACAAGACATACAATCAAGAGGAAGTATGTATTGGGAAGAAGTATGTATTGAACAAATTTCCCTGCACAGGAGCAGATGAAAATAAATAAAGGAGTTAGGCAAGGGTGTAACCTCTCACCAGGGTTGTTCAACGTATTCCTAGAAGAAGCAATAAAGGAAATAGAAGAAAAGAGCATCAGAGGTATCAAAGTGAACGGAGAAGAAATTAACATGC
>WURS02070335.1:0-10445 GCA_011762765.2 Rhinocypha anisoptera | reverse complement strand
ACTTTGTATGTATTTCCCTCTTTTCAACATATATATCTTTCTAGTATTATGTTGTATTTACCGCCGAAACAAGTAATGTGTTAAGTCCTTTTTAAGGACCTTCGACCTCGATGAAATTAACACTCACTAGAGTATATTCGGTCTTGTACTAGATGTACCACGCGATATATTTTACGTGAAAAATAAGCTCATATAAAAAATAAGTTTGACCGTGCTTACTTTTTTTGTTACAAATGAAACTTTTCCTAGAAAAAGTGTCAGGCTTGAAAGCTATTTGAATCTGGATCTATCAGTTGATAGCCTTATGTTACCAGTTACATCCTCAAGGTCACCTGTTACATGTCAATTTTTGCGTATAACTGTTGAATAATTCAACTTTCTTAATTAGTGAATTTGGTCTATTATATCTGCATCTGCAACAAGATATATTTTACTATTTTTCATGCTGTCTCCAACCTTTTTTTTCCCTTTACCTTCGTAACCATTCAGAGTAATTATTTATGGCCACCAAAGTTCCTTTCCGGCGTATCGGAATGGATTGCGAGGATTCGAGTATAAATCCAGATGTTAATTCTCAATAATCCCATTACGTTTATTTCGTGGACTCGTAGACACTATTTATATTCAAGCCGTTTTTAAGAGTATTATTTATTTTTAAGCTAACGGGAGTCATAATGATTGCACTGAGGGTCACTTCTGACAGATGAGACAGACAGAGTATAGCTTGGTTCACAAAAGGCATTCGACACGTCTCTTCTCCAACAAGTATTGTGCGAAGACCAATTATTCATTGGAGAGGGAAAGGAGAGCTTACGAAGTTTTGTTATGTTCAATCAGCATTAGGAAGGCATCATGGAACTACGTAAATTATTTTTTCACAAAAGTGGTTCTGGGTCAAATGAAAAAATTTAATACAGGTGTGTGATTATGTAGTAGTAGTGATCGTTATTGGAACAATAGCTTAAGGGTAGCATAAGGTTGATATTAGCTCAAGGGTAGCATAAGTGAAGATATTATACCATGAAAACTACTGTAATTTTGAAGTTTCACACATAATATAATGTCAAAAAGTTGGATTCAAAAGTAAAGAAATGCTTCACATGCCTGGCCTCCTGTTTCATCTACGTTATATTGAAAACGAAAGAAAATATTTTCTCACTCTTATTCATATACGGCTCTGAGTCATCGAAGATCAGATGTAGTACAGGAAAAGAAAATTTCTCCTCTATCAATACGCGGATTCCCATTCACAGTTGAGCTTAAAAGTAGGTGAGTTCTATCCTCATCAATCAGAAAACATTATGAGAAATATAATCAGAAAACATATGTGATGGATATGTTCTTGCTTGATGCTTGATAGGCATCCTTGCTTAAATTACTCTCAAATGCTACACCCTGATATTAATGCAGGAAAAGTTAAACATCCCAACGATAAATGTTTTGATTATTGTCAGACTCCGCTCTGCTTTCCTAGGTGTTTTCCTGAATTACGCTCAGCTTCGAACTCCCTAATTTTTCAGATGGAACTTTAGGAATTGATACAATTATACTCACTCTAGGGTCGATATGCATTGTAAACTTTTAGGATTATTTTGGAAAAACTTTCTATGGAAGACTGCTTAATCACCATGACCATATACATAAGGCAGCTGAAAACCAATAAGAATCAGTATCAGTGGAAATAGATGTAATCTCGCAGGAAAATACCTTCCTGATCTTTGAATGGATGAATTAAATGTTGAATTCAGAACCTATGGTAATTCAGATTAAGTTCCAAAAATTCATATTCACCCGAAGTCGAGAAAAGCAGTACTCACAAAATGTCCCGTGAATGGCCAGGGCCACGATATTCAATAGCGTGGTTGAAAAGGAACACGTGCATTATCTTATCCAAACTTGATACGCAATAACTACAAAAAGATTCGTTATTATATTATCCTCTCCCTCCACTGAAATTCGTGTTTCCACGAACTAGGGCTGTGATCTTATTTTATACTCGAGGTATAAGCAAACACGCGCATCGCATTCATTTCTGTTGCATTTCACTTGCACATAACCGCTCACGTCAACGTCATGTCCTCTTCCACCATAAAATAAGTAAAAGTTATCAATTATATTCATCATGAACATGAGGATAAAAGGAAAGAAGACTATACTAGTGTGCGGAAGAGAGAAGCTAAGTGAAGACGTCGAGCTACAAAGAGAGAAGTTAGAGCAAGTGGAATCCTTTACCTCCCGGGGAAGCTTACATGGGATGGAAGAAGTTCTACGGATATCAAGAGTAGATTATCTCAGGCTAAGAAGGCACTCATGATGAAGAGACAACTACCCTAGTAGCATAGAACGTCGCCGCGACGTCGAGTGCACTTAACAATGGGACGACCCGAACGTCGACGTTGGTCACACGACGTCGCAGGGACGTCAAAGTTCCCACCAAACAACGTCACATGAACGTCGCAGAAACGTCACAGTTACCACTATATAACATCGCCATGACGTCACATTGTGACCTCCGAAAAAAATTTTGCTCTCGCAGGATTCTTGTATGCTCATTAGGAAGTGGGCGCGCTTTTAATAATAATGACTGTGCTTTTAAAAATGGATGACAGTGTTTCCCGGCATCGGAATCTCCTAAGACTTACACCTCGATGAAGTTCTCTGCACGCCAAACTGAAAATAGAACTTACCGTATTTGCATGAATCTAAGACGATGTTTTACCTTCCGGTTCTCCCATGATAATTGATTTCCTCTTAAAATCGGATGATAAAAATACTTCATTTGGATTGCATTATATCATTATTTACGTTTACCTGTGTAGCTAAATATTTAGCAAAGTACTGTTTGTTTTAATTCACTGAGGAGGCCGTCACCTTGTGTAATTCCATGACACAAAATATAGATATTAACTTAGATAAATTGGTAGTACGATATTATTTCGTTCGCATTATTCAGGGACACGGGAGAGATACTCTAGGGTAGCTCTTTTCCCCAACAAGCAGCCCCCCTCCCCCTCCTTTCTCTAACATACTCACACACACACGCTAGCACATACAGAGTTATAAGGGAAACCTCGCCCCTTTCCGAAACCTCCTTTATTCTTACCCATTCTTCTTTTACAATTCCTCTTATTCTCCCCCGCCCCATTCCGTGGGAGGGGGTGGGTTGCAGGCGCCGGGCCCGTCCGTAGTGCGGGGGAGGACGGCTGGACCGCCTGCAACGTCCTCCCGGCCCTCCCGCACGTTTCATGCGCCCATAAGTACAGTCTCCCCAGCTGCTACTCTCTCTCTCCCCCTTCAACCCCCCCCCATCTGCGACCAAGACCGACCTTGACTCCCCGACTAGAGGCCAACCGATTCGTCCTCTCCTCCTCCCCCCTTCGGTGCCGATTTCCCGTCGGTTTTTCGGTCCTTCTCTCTCTCTCTCTCTGCCCCCCCCCCCTTAACCCACCGCTTCCTGCACACACAGAGCGAGATCTAAGCTGAATGTCGCTCTGCAATTTTAATATATCCTTTCCTCCAGCCCTACCTTGGATGTTCTTGTCCACCTCCCTCTAGCTATAAGACCGTTGCCGGTATTGTGTAGGCACGTATGTCATACTTATTTCAGCATTTTTTCCTCAAGTATCTTCAACGATGCCCTCTATAATTTGGTGGAGTGGAAACCGAATCCACATGCCCGTGCGATCACTTATCCTCGGAAGAAAATCATTTCTTACACAAGAGGGATAACTAAAAATATTGGTTTGATAGGTAATGGCATAGTTGGGGTAGTATTTTTGTTTTACAGACTGCATCGAGGGATGTAGTCATTCAGCACCTCACACAACACAGAAATAATGGACAACAACAATGGTACAAATGGACAAGCACAGCACCCATACCCTTCGGCGGCACGTGATCCGAGGACTTTGTGTTAGCCGGCGAGCCGCACTGCCCCTAGACATACCCCGTCGATGTCTGATAGGTAAGGAGAGAGATTAAATATTACCAAGCTCAACGGCGCGCGTGTGAATTTCAGCATTGGATAATAAAATAATAATGGAATAGAGGATATATCTCTCTCCCTGTTTTGTCAGTGATATAATAAACCATCTTATGCCCATAAAAGTCACTAAGCTCTGTCGAAGTTGTCACCAAAGACGTCTCTATGACTTGAATCAAGGTGACTTGTTCAGTAGCCAAGCTGGGCTACCTTGGCCTACTGTGGCCACTGGGTTATCTTGGCAACCACTTTCGTCTATGCGGACTTCATACTTTAAGGTCGGTGTAAACTGGAATTGAGACAAATGTTTATTTTTAAATTATGTATTAATATAAAAGTAATCTGATGAATTATTCTTTTGAAATTTCTTTTTTGTGCTTATCTTTTCCACTCCATCAACAAATTTACTTCTTTAAAAAAAAATTCAATTCCACTCCATAGTTGATCCATTGATATCGTTTGTCAAATAGGGTTTTTGTTCGACATGAGTGGGTGCTGAATAGCCGTAGCCGTCGAAGTACACAATAAAGCAAAAACCAAAGCTAGGTACTCGATAAATTTTAAAACTTATTTAGGACCAAGAGATTTCGTATCTTCTTAGGAAAATACCACTGGACATTCAAATATATTTTAAAATTCACTAACCCATGCGCCTTGTTCCATTTTGCCACTTATCGTTACAGCGGCGCAGCTTAGGTACACATCTTAGACTACACAATTTCTTTAAAACTTTAGAGACTTTAAGTATACATTGGTTGATTTAAACTAACACAATCGGGTCGATTGGATCTAGGATGTTCCTTTGATATTTTCCGATTCACCGTGAAGTTTATAGCTGACATATGGCGGATTGAGTGCAAGTTACACAACGCGGACGACGGCTTTTGCCACATCCTACTTTTGATCTTCCCTGCAACCGCGGATTTGAACCGAATGCGGAGGGAGCATTGCTACGTTGGAGTATGAGAGCCATTGGAGTTTCAAGCGCATCAACCGACTTCTCGTGGCTGGGGTGTAGGTGTAAGATGACGTTTATTTTTATTTTTCCGCTTCCGCCGCGAAAGTAAGGACTTCCACCAAATAAAATATGGATGCAAAGAAAAGAATATCAGGTGATGGCAATCGCAGCGTTTAAACTCATTCTGAATATCCAAACGGAATACTGAATCAAAATTCGTCGCTCTTATCTTCGATGAGACTTTCAATGTCAAGTACGCAGAAGACCAGTAGCAATATTTCCAATTAAAATGATTCTACATCGTGAATAAATTCCTAATTCACCAAACAACTTCAATGAAAACATCATTAAATTATATTCTCGCCCAAATTATTGAAGACCCTATTACTTAGGAAGGCACCTTATTTATATTCATACGAAGTTACGATGGGGTCATTTTTTTCCTATTGTCAAGAAAAAATTAATTTAATGTCACATCAGGCTGTGGGGAGTGCCAGTACAAAATTAGGGACCCTCGATTCCAATCTTCTGCTTTCAGGTCATCCTCGAAGGCACCCAACTCCTGTCCCCGCCAGCCGGATGTTTCACGCGACACGTGACTGGGATTTCCTCGCCCTTCATATTTTCTTGGGAGATGCATCCTTTCACACGTCCTTCTCCTCAATGCTACATGCGTAGGTCTGGCGCGCGCAATTGGAAAGTTGGAAAGTGAGAGGACACCGTTCCGTTATTGTTCAATACCGTTCCAAGCCATCAATATAAACTCCTAAAATCTATTGGGACTTGCTCTAGAGACTTTCCCTTCAGTTCTTTCCCTATGTAACACGAGATAAAAACTTCTTCTCTCCACATTTTCGCGAGGGTATATACTAATATAAAGAATTATCCAAGTACACTCTTGTTGATAAATATTTCCCGAAAATTTGTGAAAATAATATTTAAATTTGATTCAATTTAAATTTTAGGTTATATTAAATGCAATGATACACAAAACTGGTCTGAGTAATACGCAAAGTCGACCTTTTTTTTCGTTCCCGGGTATTCGTATTAAATCTCCGAGTGAAATTTTTCTCTCGGTGGAAGATAGAGCCAGTGACTCCCATGTGACCAACCTTAGGATGCTATCGAGAAAAGATAAATGAGTAAAGCTCCACCCACGAGGAGAAAAATTATGCATTTTCACCAAAGTTTTTCCCTCGTGAGCAATTTATAGATATGAATTGGGATACCAAATGACATTCATAGTTTTCTCATGCAAATTAAGGAATATTAACGATTAAATAAAATAAGTCTGAGCAAATTCCACGCCTGAATTTACTGCGAACATACAAATTTTATATGTAGTATTTGACTCATTTTAGGAAAGACGATTAGAAATTTAAAAAATTTACTCTCAAGCAATAAAAGTTAAAAAAAAATAAATTTTCGTTTTGTTAAAGTGTTTCTCCAATCTCTCTTTTATTTATATTTTAGTTCTTAATTTTCTAAAATAATATCTTCAAGTATAAAACATTAAATGGTATTTTATCATTAAAAAAATTTATGCCAAATGTTTATATATATATATAAATTTTTGAATGATTATGCGAAAAATATTGGTCAATTTAAGGTAAATAAATTGTATACCTATTTAGAAAGGTCTCGCAATGAGTCTAACTTTTTCCGAAGCGAATTACCGCGACTGGGTGTAATACGTAAGTTCGTGAGAATATTTGGCAGATTCTTTGGCCATAATAAACATCATTCAAACAATAATTGGGATCATTAAAGGCAATTAAGTAAGAATTTTCAGCATTTTCTCGAGTCGAGGATTTTTCATGCGGTGCACACCCGACCCACCCACAACCCACGAAATAGTATCTTGTGGAGAGATTTTATACGAAGTTTTAATTAAAACTCGAGCTTTCCTTTCCTTTTAAAACAGAACCGAGCGTGTGCCCGGGTTATAAATGAGATTTCGTCTTTAGAATTATAGAAACCGGGACCATAAAGGAAATTTCTGTGTACGTGATGAGAAATATTTTGTGTAAATAAAAAGAACACCTTAGAAAAAAAGAAGCATGATAATAATTGCATAATACACACTTTTTTCTTTTCATAAAACATTTAGATTATCTATTGATTTCTTGAATAACATGAGTTTCTTCCATGAATTAGTTAAGAGTCCAAAGTGAGCTTCGTCGAACTTCAATGATGAAGTTTTTCATGTGTTGTCAAAAGTTAGTATAATATTTGAAGTTTTCCATTAGGTCTCAAAATAGCCCAAACTTTTGTATAGTATGCTACGTATTTGGCGATAAAGCCTAAGCATCGAAATTATCAAATCTTTCATCCGAATTTAACTTAAGTTTGCGTCAAAGGACCAGAGTGTAAACCTATGTTGGTTTATTTGGAGATCAGGTGCTTTACGACTTAATTTCAAACATGGCCAATGAAAAAATAAAACCCAGCATAAAATAAAACAAATATCTCTCTCAAATATTTGACCACTAAAATATCGCATTGTAAAAGCAAATTTATCGGAGACCAAGTAAGCAAAACATAATTTCAGTGCTTACATTATTCTAAAATTCATATCTGTGAGAAGATGAGTTTGATTAGAAGTTATGATCCTCATTCGCACCAAAATCATATCTAGCAATTACCAGTCTTTAAAGTTAAGTTGCAATTCATTAGCTGATAGTCAAACGTTAAGGCATTTTTTCCAACAAAAGGGTTGTTGCGCGGAGCCAGTTAATTTAGCATTCAAATGGTACTGCGCAAAATTATAAATAATAAAATTTTTTATTATAGATTTAAAATAGGTATTCATAATGGTTTTTCCACTTAATATGAAAGAAACAATATTTTAATTTTGAATGTATTTAAATGTAATCATAAAAATGGGAAATTAAGGAAATGCTATAATGATTAAGCCAAAAAAAGAAATAAAGTTAAACCGGTATATATATTTATCATCACGACCATGTATTAAGCTACCTAAAGATGAAAAGATATATTTTATAGCAGTTTACAAATAAATTATTCCTACTTATTATTTACCTTAAATAAAGGCTTCTTTCATTTCATTTCCGAGAAAGAGTTTAATAAAGGATCTATGCATAAGGAATAAGCTACCTTTAAGTTTGAAATTGAAGAACCTCGGCCAGACTTTTATTCCAAGAAATACTTTCTGGATTCCAACTTTTTGATTACTCTTATAAAAGTTTGGCCAGTTAATCTTATTTAGATCTCCAAACACACAGAAGTAATTGAATTTAATAAAATTATTGCTTAAGAAAACTTTGTATTGCAGAAACAAAATTGATTTTATACTTCAAAATGAACATTCTCTCGGTGCAGATAATATTGCCATTTTTTGAATACTCATTCATTTTAATAATACGATTACCTCTGGGATAGATTGGCGTAATCTTTCGTCAAACAAGTCTATAATTAAGATAGCAAGTGTTTTTTAAGGTAAGAAGTTGTTGCTGTTTTATTAGGAGATAATGAAGTTTAAGGTCTAGTACCAACGTTTGAAAATTCAAAGCACTCCTCTGTACAAGGAAGAAAGAATGTTGTGGGACGGAAGACCAGACAAAACCATTATTCACTGCACGACTAGGAAAATGTTGGGGCTATTAGAGGCCACTGCGATTTTTGACAAGGATCATTTTAATCCCTCCCTTTGGAATGGTTACGTATAGTAACGTTGATCCTTTCTTACGTTTACTACAACTCAGCACCATATTTATAAGGTGAATTCTCAGAAATCATATACGATATCACTTGAATATCGTTCTCATGTGACGAATTTAACGGTTTTTTATGCATTGTTTTATTATATATTTTAGATACATTTGTTCCAGTGGCACCTTTAGTCAATAGTTCTACGATTGCCCTTGCAATTATGCTCACCTGACAACTACAGTAATGATGAAGTAATTTTGGAGAAGATTACACCATCGTTTCGCGTTTTCAGGGCAACTCATTTTTTTCTTTCGTCGGGAAAGTCCTAGCGGAAGGTTATTTCACCGATTAAATTCAGCATTCCCGAAATCAACCCTGAGAAATACGAAATGTTCTTCGACGCGGGTGTGCATCGTCTAAAACCAAGGGGTCAACATTAATTAGCCCCGCGTCGCTTTTTCTCCCTCCCGCTCGTCGGCTCGCCTCTCAAGACACGAACACCCCCCCACGGTGGGCAACTGTTCCCGGCGAGCCGTCGACGAAAACACACGGATCGAAGGGGAGACCCCGGGGCTCACGCAGAACGGACGCCGGGGGGATAAACGACCAGTGCCCCCGCCTAAATAATTTATGCCCACCTTCCCCTCCCCCCCTGCTTCCACCCGTCGCGAGTCGTGTTTCCCTTGAAGGCGTTTAATTACCGCCCGTCCCTCGCCCATTCGCCAACAAATCGTCGTTTAGCCACCCGACTACTTATCACCACGAATCCTCGTTACGGTGAGGGGTGAGGAAGGGAGGAAGAAAAATAAATAAAAAAAAAGGATTCGGTGAAACCTTTCCAGGGATTCCATTCCATCCATCCTCTCCACTCTCGTCTCTCCCTCCCCGCCACTCCCACACCCACGCACGCTTTACTTGCTTATTTTTTTTTTAATTTCTCCTTCACACCCACCGTCACACACCTCTCTCACACTCTCCCTCTCTCTCCCTTTTCCTGTTTCTCCCCTCCTCCTGCTTCTCCTCCTCACCCCCGCCACAACATACACCCTCGTGCCCTGTGCGGTTCCCCTCCCCCCCCCCCCCAACCGTCAGCGCGGCCATTGTTTACCCACTTCGAGCACCCGCTGACGTCCTCCATAGCACGCGAGCTCATCCACGTGAAAACTCGCGCGCCCGCTCCCACACAGACACACGGGCGAACACCTCTCGCGTGCCCTAAACGAATGAAGCCCAACCCATCACGCGCTTGGAGACCCCGGAGCAATTATACTTTCAAATGTCTGTTGGCGTTGAATCTCCCAGCCCTCCCCCAATCACCCACTCTCTCTCTCTCTCTCTCTCTCCCCGTTCGCCCGTATCTCCTCCCCTCTCCCACCCTCCCTTACTCTCCCTCCCTTCGTGTCGCTCTTTTCCTCCCCCAATCTCTGCCATGAGACTCTGCAATTCCGTGAAGTGTCCGCGATTATAATGGCACATTTTTCTGTCATTCCCTCTCCCCATCTTTCCCTCTACTATCTTTCTTCCTATCCCTCTCTCTCTCCCTCTCTCTCTCTTTCTCTACCTCTTTCTCTCTCTCTCTTTCTCTCCCTCTTTCTCTCCTTCTCTCTCTTCCTCTCTCGCTCCCTCTATCCCTATCACCCTCTCTCTCTCTTTCTCTCCCTCTCTTTCTCTCAATCTCTCTCTCTTTCCCTCTCTCTCTCCCTCCCTCTTCCTCTTCCTCTCTCTCTTTCTCTCCCTCTCTTTCTCTCATTTTTTCTTATAGAGTCAGGTGAGATGTGGTGGAAACGATCCATAATTTAAGAAATAAGTACAAAAATTTTTGCAATTTCCACT
>WURS02070324.1:0-10445 GCA_011762765.2 Rhinocypha anisoptera | reverse complement strand
GGGGTACTCAGAGGCAATGGGTTGCTGAAGGTTGTAATGGAGGGTAGAATGTTGGGTAAGCGAGGTAGGGGTAGGAAGAAAATAGGGATTTTGGACAGAATTATAGGGGGTAGGAAGAATGCAGATTTGAAGAGGGATTAAAGGTAGACGAAACGCGGCCAACCTATTCTAAAACTCATCAAAAACCTACCTTAACCGGTAGATTACCCTTCGTCATCATGTATGTAGGTATATATATTTCTCTATGCGTACATTCGTATATTTATGTGTATCTATCTATGAATTATGTATGTATGTGTATGCAATTGTACATATAAACTATAATTACTCACCCTCGTTCTGATTATCTTGTATCTTAAGAAAATCAGCAAAAATCATTGTAGCACACAGTAACTATCCTACCAGTAGGCTTTTGCAGGTTTTCCCCCTCTTTCTTATACGGGTGTTTTCCTGCAGTGGGTTTTATCGTCAAGGATAACAGGGTATTCTTAGCTGATGCTTAAGCCTGTGCTTCGAAACTAATTGAACGTTACGAATAAAATTATATGGAATATTATTTAGCGTTTTAAGTTTTTAATTTCCCTTGAACATGCATTTCTACATAGTCTAAAGCTATTGTGTATATCCATTGTGTTTTAAAATGATACGGCTATTTATTTGTAAATGCCAATGTATTTGCAGTAAAGTGCTAGTGTCAAAGGATATGGAAGAAGATAGGACTATATACAGATATCGTCAGATCGGGAATTATTTTTCCTTTTTCCGCTAACTATAGTTGCAACAACTTTATATAAACTGAAATAATTTGCATTTGCATGAAGTTTGAAATATTCCCTACCATTCTTCGATAATGATCTTTCGCACAATAACCGGTATCATTATTGAAAAAGTTATACTCAGGTTTACTTCCATGTGTTGACATTTTGGAACTAAATGCACTCGATTTGTCTTGCTCTAAAATTGTTTAAGAATTATTGGGAAAGGATCAGAATTGATTCCCAACATAAATATTTTATGCATCAGATTGCGTAAATTATCTATGAATAGGGCTTTAATGTATGTATTTGTTAAACACAATCTTAAGTGGTAGGTCAAAACAGGGCACACCCAAGCGGTTGAGAAAATTAGTACTCAAAAAGTGGGTCGTGGATAACCAAGGGTGACTGTAGACAAAACCGCGGCTGAATAGGGAAACCTGTAATCTCATTCTTGTACCCAATAAAGGCATATTATTTTATTGTTACTATTCAATTGAAATTACCTAAAACCAAATTTGATCACCCAAGATATTTTTCTTTCATCATTATTGTGCCATCCTCATTGGAGAACAGAAAGACTACTAAGTCGTGATTGTGCTACGTCGTGTTGATTTTATTGCATTAGCGTCGTTCTTGCCTGGGGCTGACACACCACACGATAGCCGATTCATCTTCATATCTCTTAGGCAGGTCACGAGTTTTTTTGTGTGCATGCGTATGTTTGTGCACATTTCTTTGATGCTTCTTTCCGCATCTCTCTCGGGTGGATGGCTTAAAGGGTTCGGAAGGATACGAGACGGTGGGGGGAATGGCTTTCTAACTGGAAGTTGAATGAAGGACCTGGCCTCATTTTCTTCATGTGCACTCCATTAAAATTCTCATCTCGTCGCGGTTAAAAATGTCTCTTCTTCCTTCTCTGTCTCATCCTACCCCATCCCTCCTCCGCCTTCGTCATTGGTAACGATGATTAAAGAGATTCCCCTGTGTTTGAAGGAGTTGCGGGGCGCGGATGTGGGGGAAGAGAGAGGCCGAGAGGAAGAGGGTTAAAATGATAGTCGGAGAGGGGAGGGGGGGGGTGGAGGTTGAGGATACCTCTGTCGGAAAGGATATACACAGGAACGGGGAGTGGGGAGGAATGCGGAGGGTTTTTGACGGAGAAAAGGATTGTAATTAACTCGGCATTCTGAAGAGAAATTTTCCCTCTTTCTCTCTCCATTCCCGAACCGTTAAAAAGTTAATCGTAGATAAGCTTTCATTAGACGGGAAGATTCAAGACGCCAGGAAGAGGGAGGCGTGGTCAATAGGCGGAAAAACTTTCCTTAGGGGGGGGTAACCAAAAGACCTATTCCCCTGAGAGAGGAGGTGTTCGTCATACTTTCAACACTCCGAATCATTTTATTTCTGGTATTATCTTGTATGACCACAAGAGGTGAGTTTCATCGATTTTTTTCATTCCAACTATTCACATGATCTACAGTTATCTTTTTAAACCCATTTCGTAAAACATAGCCAATTTGATGAGTACACGGATATGATAAAAACAAATGAAACGCAAAAAGTAATTCAATAAGTTCGAGTTCTCATAACCGCGTCGCCTTCATAACAGGAAAAATATATATTTTTGCATGTGACCAATTTTGTTCGCCTCCGGCTTCCATCCTTCGATTCCCATCACTTTACACCTTTCCTTCCAGTCCAGAAGAGATAGATATTAGTGGTGATTGGACTTCAAACAACACCATAGAGAAAGAAAGAATTGGGTGGGTTTCTCAGTGATTGCAAAAAATTTTGATTGTATCTTTATTATGAAATTATGAAACTGTAATGGAGTATATTTTTTATAGTGTGTGACATCGGAGTTTTAAGCAAAAAAAAATCACAAAGTGACCATATATCGCTTCGGCAATGTGAGGAAGAAGTTTAGTGCACCTTCGGGGTCCAAAGACTTATATGTTGGTGAGTGCTTTCATTGATTGACATTAAATCTACTGAATTCGGGATACCACATTTTAGAAGCCTGTGCGATCTATGTATCTGTCTATTGATTGATCAAAATTCAGAGAGAATATATTTTTTTACGAGAAAAAGTCAACTTTCTTTGCTGCAATTTTTGCACTTACTGAACCCAGTGAAAATTTCTTTTAAGTCATTTGTGGTATGTTTAGGATTTTTGATGATGAAGCTCAATGATGTACATGCACATACACAGTTGAGGCAGAATATGAGAATAGCTTTGCTGAATGAAATAACTATGAGGAGAACGTTGGCATCAGGTGTGTTGAAGTATCTTTAAAATATCACAAAAGTGAATTCGTGGAATTATCTACCCCACCGACACTTACATTACAGTATAAACATCACAGCTAAAGGCTAAAGAAAACTTGATTAGATTTCATTTTAATAGTAGTAAAGTCTCTGGAGATGTGTACATAGAAAAAGGGAAAAGATTCTTCGTCATCTACAAGCAGATTTTTAATGATGACTTGGATATTAAGAAAACTGCAGCATCTGAATGTTTTGTGGGTGATTTACAATATTTAGATAAGTTAAGGAAACACACAGAAATCCGACATTGTTCAGTGTTTAGTCTTTCTCACGAAGTATTCTTCCTGCTACACTTTGATAGATCAAGAATCGTCATTAGGAGAAGAGCTAAGGTTTATCCGTAAAAATGGAAAGAGATGATGAAATCTGCAGTTTCTCTATGAGCAATTACTAGATATTCTTCACACCATTGTAGAATCCGAAAGGGCCTTTTCATCAGCAAGAATCCTGTACAAAAATATATTATTAAATGAGACACAAACTTTGTAATTCCGTTGTAATGCAACATCATCACATGATGAAATTGTATTGCAACGAAACCTAAGTCGTGTAGGAAATATATTTATGTGGAATTACAAAGTTTGTATGTCATTTAATCATGACGCAGTTCCACCAAGTCACGCTGGAAACTATCCCCTTCAAAAAATATAAAAAAGATTGAGCGACTCTATATTGGGCTAATTGAGTATTTAAGGTCAATTTTTTAAACATCGTGAATAAATTTTCGGTGAGCCTTTAACTGGTAGCGCTGTTTACTTTCGTAAATTCAATCACTTTGATAATATTTAAAAACCTTATTTAATAAAACTTCCTTTCTACGCCATCCATTTACCTTTTTTCCTTAAGTTCTTCCAACTAAGAAAAGAGCTATTTTCATTTTTACTATTTGGTAATTGAGTGAACTAGATAGGAATCGTAACTGAAATGTTGTTTTCATGCTTGTGGAAATTATAAAACTATTGTTTTCAAATACTGTTTCCATATATGTGCCTAATTCTCCTGTAATGTTTGTATCTTTTTTTTTGTACTCCAAGTCCTGAACCTAAGATATCACAACCCCATAATCCCGAAATTGCAATTGTTTTATTTGGGTGTAAATAAACTCATTTGGATAAAACGGGTGATCAAGCTTTGGTTGGGAATTCAGCCTAGGGGGGAAAACATTCGTGTTTTATACGAAAAGGAGATAAGTAGGAAGAACAAGAATCTGAACTGTTATTATTCCTATACCAGTATTAATCACGTTCATATAAATAATTCTATACTTCAAATATCGCGACAAGTTGCAGTAATTTTCATAAAGACATAACTCTGAGTGCGGGTACACTAAAAATAAATTATCTACAAGTATGCAAGAAAAGAAGAGGAACATTACACTGCATGGAATACGAAAAATGAACGACTTTACAAGTTGGGTGACATCCAATGAATCAGTTCGATTTAAAAATATTTTCAGTATACTCAGGTGTCTTTTAATGGCTATAATGGGTTATCCGATAATCAAATTTTTCGATGGGTTTGAACGCACGATCGCTGAATCGTGATGAAAGGTATTGTTGATGTGCCACATTCTGATTCTTTATATTTATATAGAGTAACCAGACTGTAAGAAAGGTCATTACATACGCTTTGCCCCTTTGAATCAAATGGTAACTAATAGAATACCATACTTGACTACCAAAAGGGCATTTAACTAATTGCATACCACATGGAACAAAGTCGCAACATGTTCTATCAGGCCTGATTAGAGACAAGTCAAATGAGATAACCAAAATGAATAACTGTAGGAAAAATAAGCGACAGTAAATCCCCATGAGAAAATCATATCGTCCAAAGTGTATTTAAAATATTAAACAGGGAATATATAATTAAAAAATTTAAGATCTAGTCATAAATCCCAATGGATGAAATCGACCATTTTGACGAGTAAGGACGTCTTTAAACCGTCGGGGCTCGGCTTTATTTTATTATTTAGAGAATGCGGTCACAGCGGGGTCGCAGGCATACAGAAATCGGGGTCAAACAAACTGGAGGAAAAGAACGACGAATGAAGCACGGAAAAAAATGTTTGCACTAAATACTACACAGGTATCCTTACTAGGGAGGAGCAGCGTGCTTAAGAGGGGGAGGTCTTGGAGGCGAGGAGAGGGGTGAGGGCAAGACAGAGAAGTAAGAGATCCCACGCTCAGCCGCGGGGTCACCTGAACACAGCTGACCCAAAGTAGTGGATCCCGAGCTACCGCCTACTCTCTCTTTCTCTCTCTCTCTCACTCGCGACTGACCTCGGATCTCTCGTCCCTCACTTTCTTCCACTCTCCAGCTTTCTCCTTAACCTCCGCTTCTCTTCTCACCTCCTTACCTTCCACACGTAAGTGCATCTCTTGTAGTGTGAGCTGGCGCGTTTTGAATCCTAAAATGTCAACATCAATGCTACGACAAGAAGACTCAGATGGCTCTAAAAATAGGATTGGATAGGCTAATAAGAAAAATGATAAATGTAAATCGAAATCTGTTACCACGATTATTTTAAAATTTTAAGTTTGATATTTTCAGAATAATTAAAGAAGACCACGCGACAGTACTCCAAGAGAAATTATACATTGCAGTGGGAGAAATTCTTTAGTACGTTACGACTACTCATGCGTGCGAATCGAGTAGTAACGACTACTCAGGCGTACGAATGTCGCGCCACGTTCATAACTGAAGACTCAGTATATGGGTCCCCATTTTGTGCAGCAGCATTATAATTTGTCTCTGACGATTATTTCACATTTACTTATGCACCAATTAAGATCAAATTCTGAATCCTGAAGCAGTATTTCACTATTACATTCTGCACCTATTCTTAAACTACACTCGGGAAAAAATTCTCACTTCTTTTAAGAAAGAGGCAATAGGCATAGCATTTTACATGAATTGATTGATTTTTTAGAATTAGACGTAAAATTGTGACATTTTTCCTGTAAAATATTTGAGTTAATACCTTTCACACTTTTATTTACTAAATATACAGCGTTGACTTTAGGACATTATCGTACTTGACGTATCGTGGAACGATCTGTCTCTCTCTGTCCGTCTGTCTGTCTCTCTCTCCATTCACTGGGTTAGCGTTTCTATTGGTTAAAAAACATAATGTCAAAGCCACTTCCTTTCCGTATATTTCTCATTAACGCATTTGAAACATCGAAGAGGGTAAGTGAACCTTGTTAGAGACACGATTCCGCACCTTGGAATATTGTGAACTAAGGAGGTGAACCTCGTAAAATTTTGGCAGTGATCTTGCTTCAGCTGGAAAGATGTCCGCAGTGTGAGCAATAAAAGCACGTCCGCTCACGCGAGTGGGGGAAGGGGGAGGGGGGGCTGACTCCCCTCGCCGCAACATCCTCACCCTAATTCTCGAACTCCCATACGCCTCCGCGGCGTAGGTACCTTTCTCCTCGAGCGCAAATAATTCACGAGCTTTTGCCAGACGCAACGCGGCAAACGACCCATCGCTGAGGCGACCCGCGGTCATGATGGCCTCCGTGCAGAAAGTGCAAGGTGAATAAGACCCATCGCGCCCTTTTGACGGTAAAGTTTACGACTGGGCAAACCGGAGGGCAGGCAGAGAGAGACATTATGCTGTATGGCGAGTCTGGCAATCATGAGTCATCCCCCTCTCTCCTGTGCGCGAGAAAATTCAATGAGCACGGGTGTCGAAATACATGGTCTCATTTGGAAATTACTGGATCTCTCGCTTCTTCTTTTGCGGCGCCATAAGTTTATATTTGGTAGTTTGAAAAAAGTCCTCTGAGTAAATGGGGCGCGTGATTAGGGTATCAACATCCCTGATTCCCAAGTACCAAATGAAAACGCCACCTACCCCGTCCCCATCAACTTAAAAAGTTTTTGCTTTCACATTACAGTTACATGCGAGGCGGGGTGGAAGGAATCCATAGCTATAAATGAAGGAGCACTTTTCCACAAAAAAATATATACTTTAATGCTTACAACGTGCGTTTCGGTTTATTTAGCCATCTTCAGGTACAAGTCGAGTAATAAGAACAAGTAATGATGATAATTAACTTGTGTCTACTGTGGGAGAATGGAAAGTTACATGTCTATGTGGTTGAATGCAAAGCCGTCCGTTTACTAAGCAATATCGATTTTACGACACACTATGGTGATTCGAAATATGAGCATCGAATATGATACTCGTATTCAATTTAATACTCGATAATTCGATAGATACTTATATTCGAGCGACTTACACCTTTATGCTGAAGACTCCGAGATGAGAGATTTACCCTAAACAAATTAACGATGAATTTCGCAGCACAATCAAAAAAATTGAATTCTCTAGAATACGAGTATATGAGTCCATTAAGTTGTAAAGATCTCAACGGTTATTACGCTAGCAACAGGCAATTGGATAGTGGCAAAATCATCCACTAGCACGCCACCAAATAGGAGAAGGAAAAGGAGCAAAAAGGTCTATGAAGACCATTTAACATGACCGTGAGATGGATACAGAGTGAAGCTGTGAGAGGAGATGCACCTCCTTATCACACCACCCTTAGTTCTCCTATCCACAACAAACCTCTCATTCCACTCATATCCAAGCGGATTGAGAAAGAAGAATTATCCGAAGGAATAGTTATAATTCCCACTCCCGCGACGAAAAATCCTCCCTCAATATAATGTCCCCACCAAAACTTTACAGACTCGAGTTTGAGGCTTTATATGTCAAAAAACAAATGGAAGGCATATTTTCGAGTAGATAATTAAGTAATGTGTTTAATAGTCTTAAAGAAAATTTTTTTACAATTTTTTTGCAGCGTGAATGGAAAATGGCCCCGTTGTTTGAGAGTCGCGAAGGATAGCGTCGCCTTGGCGACTTTAATAATAAACCGTTCGCATTTCCGGCAAGTATTGCCGTCTCTTTGCCATTGGTAAGCCAATTATCAAAGGCTTGCTTTGATAATTGGCTTAATAATTTAAAAAATGCTTTTAGTCAAATACTACCAAAATAAAACGTACTTTTCCAAGTGTGGTGTCAACATGTCGCGCGACCCTACTCGTGGACGAATGAGCTACCGGAGTGGGAGAGGAGGGAATCCGGGCAGGGAGGGGCCAAGTGAATCCCAGAAGGAAGAAGCGCCCAGCCGTCCGGCGCGTCATGATGAAACGCACAAAAAAGGATCGCGGAGGAACGCTACGCAGTGGCTTCGGAGTAGTCCGAGGCGACATCCTAAATATTTCCCACGACGAGCAGGAGGGAACGACGAGGGAAATCCAAAAGGAAATAAGTCGAGGTCATGGGTTTCCGCAGCACCTTGAAATATAGCCATACAGACTCTAAACTGCAAAACCGGAGGTAGTTAACAAAAGGTACTCCGATATGTAATTCGATGAATTGTAATAAAGCGGCTCGGCCCGACCATTCTCTAAGAATGGAAGGGAAGGGTCTTTGATTTGTTAGTGGTAAAAGGGACATGGGTGTCAGATGCCATCTCCAATTTCAGTCACATTAAGCCTTCTCTCTCTCGTCAATTTTGCAATTTCCAATTCCCTTCGCTCAGACTCTTTGGAAGCAAAGCACAAGTCCAGAGATGAATTACGTCTGCCCGTTATTCTCTGAAGCAAACTGCAGTATTCCGTGATTACGCTATTCATTTTTTCCTTAATTTACCATGAATTTTATAAAATTTTAATGGTTTACGTGGCAGTCACAATTATAGCGGTCGTCAGTGTTACAAGTATTGATTTTAACCCGGCCTGCTAGACGACCTGTTAACCGGTATGTTAGACGTAAAGAATTTCATAAATTTAAAGAATAGATTTCACAAAAACCACTTGAATGAAAGAGAACGCATTTTAACATTATCAATGACGATCGTTTGCATATTTTCGTCGTCTAAATTTTTATAGTACTGTCTTAATCATTTTAATTATACATTAAGACGTAATACCAAAACTTTTTCGGGAATGGTCAACACCCACACAGGGAGAAGATGGCATCGGTTCAATATGATTCTAAATAAATATAGAATAGAAATTATTTTTACCTTATTTATCAAAATGTTTTAAATAAACAGTCGAAAAATGAATTGTTACGAACTAATATGCAAGAACAATCTATCGCCTCGATGAAAACTAAACTGTAATCAAGCCATTCCAAAACAAACACTCTGTAACAAACGACAGGAATGGATAATAACAATATTTTTACCTTCTAGAGAGGAAAACTACACGTACTGGCGAACCCCAATAGAAAACAACGAATGATGGACCGGGCGATTGGGACACCCCCAAGCACACACGCACACAAACACAGACACCAACCATTCAAGCAGACGGTAACTGGGGTGAGACTGCTGACGACGACGGAAGAGAGCTTTCGGGAGACATTAATAATTCGGTTAGCAACGTCGCGACTTGAAAGGACTCAAAAGCAACTCCATCGCTCTCCCCAACCACCGTGACTCCTCATACTCTGCTGAAGTTGCCGTGGATACGAGGATTCGATGCCATTGGTTTGTGCATCGTGGGGCATACACACACGCACACACAATCATGCTCCTTCCACGACCAACTCGGCAATGGAGAGAGAGAGAGAGATGATAATAATAATGCTGTCTTTGTTGTTCAGGCGAAATTAGGACCGTAAGTTCCTCTCTTGCATTTAACCTTTTACATTCACAATTAAAAACAAAAAATTCACAATAAACATAGATATAGAGAGAGAGAGGCCAAATATCTAGGAAGTATGCTCTGCGCAAACATGAGACGGAAAACAAGAAGGAACATCGTTAAGCTCCATTGCACGGAACTCGTAGTAACTACGACGGGAAGGAGGACGTTGACCCACGGACTCGTCGTCGCTGAAGTCTAAAACTGCCATTCTTCTTTGACAAAGTCCTTAATTCGTTTTTCGTCGTGACCTTTTGAGGTAAAATCATTCTGTACTGCCATATGTGTACCTCAGTAGCCACACAGCATGATGCGGGGAGAGATAGACTTTACAAACGGAAGTGGAAATGAGTATTAAGGGGTTCTATCACCAATGGAGACCTATAGGTTTTTTGTAATCGCGGAATGGTTGCGGGAAACAATGAGTACCAAAATCTCTTCGTCTTTTGCATGTCTACATATTCCTCTTCGGTACGAGAGAGGGTAAATCAGTTTGGAGTATGACAAGAAAAAAAGAACAAGGTGGATAGGACACAACCTGATTCGTAATTTGATCCTTGTGTGTTCTTTTATTTGTGTTCTATGTTTCATTTGTGATAATTATATTAACAAGTGTGTACTTATATCCGAATTATATCTATATATATATAGGTTCTAACACTAGTGGAACGTACAGAGACAAAGGACACA
>WURS02070313.1:0-10445 GCA_011762765.2 Rhinocypha anisoptera | reverse complement strand
TTTAACCCCTGAATTGTGGTTCTCCTTTTTTTTTGTTTGCATTGAAATTCTTATGTTCTATTTATGTTATTTTTACACTTGCTTGCTACTTGCTTTTTACACTTACTTGCTTGCTTTGCTACTAAGAACTAAGTTAACCATAAATCCGATACCAATCAATTGAAATTATGGTTAAATCGGATTGGATTTCAATAAATCTATTCTCCAAAATGATGGCCACTATGTCGTTTCTGGAACCCGCAGTGCCCACGGATTTCGTACACGATGCATGGAATGAAATTTTGGTCACATTGATTATGGATAAAACTACGTTGGTACGTAATTATATGTTTGTGTATGTCATTATATGTATGTCATTTTATATTTATAGATTATGTTTTTGTGAAAGCCATTGTAGCTTATTCATGTACTGGTGTGCTTTACGGTTTGCGTGTTTTTTTGTGTTTATTTTATGTTTCCGCCCCCATCCATCTATAGCCCCGATGATTATTTAAAAATAAATCGGAACGTCGGAAATAGAATGAATTGGAGTTGTGATTGGCCAAATACCTCGATATACAAATAAACCACATATCTTTATGTGGTCGAGAAGTAACATATACGACAAAAATAATTCTACTGAAATAAAAGAAACTCACGCAAAGTCAACCATAATTCCGTTGGCAATCAATTAAAATTACGGTTAAATCGGATTGGATTTTAATAAATCTCTTCTCCACAATGATGGCCACCGACAAGTTTGAAAAAAAAAATTGCTCCACAAAGTCTTGCGAAGTAAAGCAATATCCTATAAGCCCGAGGGAATTGACCACACAATCTCGAACACGGCGTCGTGCATGGATAAGAGGAGATTTAATCTCGATCGAGGGCACCTCCGCATCAATGGCGCCGAAAATCGATAGATTAGTAACCGCCTACATCTAGGAACGTAGCGCACCCCGCTCGACTTAAGAAGAGGACAACGGACGGGCGCCATATGTTTCGACGGCTAAGGTCGTCGAAACATAATGCTCGTCGAATAATAATCATTCGTCGTCCGCGGCTTGAAATCTACCCGCCCTCCCGAGCCGCGCAATCTCGAGACGGCGCCCATTGTCGGCATGCAAAGCGTCACCGGGGGGAGGGGAGAGAGGCACCGGCGCGTTGCCCTTGGATGGGAAAAGCCATGCCATATGGCGCGCGCGGAGTCCGACGGACGCGAGGCCAGCGGCGAGCAGTACTTACTTACTCAGGGGTTGGTGGGGGGAGGGTGACCGCCAGGTAGTGCTACCAATCTGGGGAATTTGTACCTATCTACACACAGCCTCCTGCGGGAGATGGTCCACTCGAGGGAAGGAACGGAGGGAAAACGTCGCCTTGAAGACCGTGAGTAGAAGCCCGTGAGAATGAGTTGGTCATGCGTGAAAGTATGTTTATAATTTAGAAGGGGGAAGAGCTCCCGTTTGGACCTTGCATGTTGTGACGGCGTTTGTAGTTGTTTTCATGCATGTTTGTAGTGAGATTTCTAATATTGTCCCGCATGTTGTGGATGATGTCCTGCCATTTTATTTTATTTTGAACGCGGGTTGCTTCGTTCTGAATGTTTCTTAACATTCGCATTTGGGAGTGAAACTGAATGTCTGGTGGTGGCTCACCCCCTGCCACACGCCCTTACGGAGGTTTGCAGGGTAATGCTTAGAAGTAGAAGTGGAAGAATTCTCCAACAATCGTCCGTGAGAGGTTGAAACATTATGAAAGCTTCGTAATGCAAATGTATCATTTCGGTTTATTTAAGATTCTAGATCTTTAGTATAATTCTTTAGTAGTGCTTTGTTATTACAAGTCTTCTTTCGTAATTTTAAAGGTATTGTTTCGTTGTTATGGTTGACACGCTTCTCCTAACTGGCGAGACGAGCAAATTACTCTGAACTTTTATAAAATTCACTATGAAAGGAGTATAAACGCACTTTGCGTTTCCTTTCTGTTTATACATCCTTTCATAATGGTATTCCGCAAATTATCGGCTCAACTGTAACTCGTAAAATATTTATTCTACCAGTCTGAATGTTGTGCTAGATTTGGTCGGTAAAGAAAGCCGACATTACCGACGTGAACAAATTTTATGAAAGAGACGGGGAGGCGTATATGATTGGTCACCATCGACGGACCAGAGGATAACCCTTTTTATCCAATATATTGGTAACCCTTCGTCAATTCTGGAGCATTGCATCGGGGAAGAAAATATTAATTACAGTGAAGCGTGTCTCTTTTTTTTACTCTGAAAGTAGCTCTGGCAAACGCAGAACACTATATGTTGCTGTAAAATAAGAATAAAATGTTTTATGAGTCTGAGTTGCCATTCCTATATATTTATGGTGTAAACAGTGCATTTATTTGAGAATTTCGAACGACATTTCACATTCTAAACCGGTAGGTATACATACGGAATTAGTAATTCTTCAACCTTCTCAAATTTTGTAGTACATCTACCACACAACCCAATATTTTGTCTACTGGATAAAATGCACAGGGTAATGAGACTGCCTCTAGAACCTATCTTTCTGTCATATGCGATGTGAAAAGATTGAAAGAAATTCTCGCACTCCGACCCTGGGGACACTAGGATCAAAAAAGGTTAATCGTAAAATGATAAACATTAATCACAAGAGGTACCGAATAGAACAGCTATCATTAACCTAAGGGAATATTCCCAAATGAAAAATTACATCCGAACTAAATGACTCTATCCCTTGCGAAAAATTTAAAACCTCAGTAGAAAAATCTTGCACACGGCAATAACTCGCGGGAATTTATGATTTTAGCATGGGAATTCAGGTAACATTTTCTGCAGATGATGTCTTTTTCCCTAAGACTGTGAGTGACGTTGCTCAGAATTCTTTCAAGAATAAAAGATTATGTTATTTCTCCATCATACTGTTCTGTGTGAGATACTCATGTTACAGATGATGCTGTCATGAAGAGAAATTTTTAGGCAGACCCGAATCAGGGTGCCATGAAAGCACAAAAGCTCAACATCCCCGGGAGGAGAAGTTGGTAGTCCTGTTAGTGGTTCAGCCGGAGGACTTCCATGGGGCCGAGGGTGGGTGGTATTGCTTGTGGGCGAAGTGGATGGCGGGAGGGGGGGATGAGGGGGTGGGGGAGGAAGGTGGTAGGGAAGGTGTACATGTCCCAACCCTCTCCTTTGTCTCCTCTTCCACCCTGCCGTTAAACTCTCCACTACCTCCCCTCTGAACACCTTCGCTTTCTCTGGAGCAGGCCCGATTTGCCTCCCTTTCTCCCCCCTTCAACTAACCAATTGTGTTTTCCTCCGATTCGTTCCGCTCCTTGCGACTAAAAAGTTCAATCCTTTCCACCAGTCCTACATATATTTTTCCTTTGGTGTTATAATGTAAACCAGCAACGAGATGTGAGATCCAATTGAACTCATTCGACTCGAGTGGAATTGTCACTCTTGGAGAGAGTTTCGAATGCATTTCAGATTGCACCCTTAGGTCAGCGATATGAGAGTCGTGAACGAGGAATCCAGCAAACGGTCCCGTGATCTGGCCCTGTGAATGCCGAATGGTAGAGAGGCATTTGTCCAGAACAATATTACATCGTGAAAGTCTGAATCATTGTCACAGCGGTATGAATACTTGGCACTGTTCGTTTTATCATTGTACTAAGTTCTGAACCAACATTAAATTCGAAGCTTGGTTATCAAAAAGTAACTGAATAAAATGCTAATCAATATTCAGCAACGTCAGGCCTGCAAAATTAGAAAGGCTGATTGTTCCGAATAAACTATCCATTAAAAATATACAGTGCTTGTGATTTAATTTCCGTAAAAGACTTTAATGTCTTTGCTTATGTTCACTACCGCAATGCTTGTAACATCTGGTATATTGTCGTGATGTTGTGTGCCGGCCAATTATTTCATTGTTGTTAATGTGGAGTGGAATTATGGATGATTTATTGTTGGAAAGTAATTGATTGGTGTTTGTGTAAGGGAAATAATAGCGGGGATTGCTGGAAAGTAATAGCGGGGACTGTTTGAGTGCGAAGTGGAGGGATTGTGAAGTGAGAAGCGAGAGAATAAAGACGTAAATTTGGAAGTGTGCTGCGTTTTTTTTGTTTACTCCCGAGGAGGAGAATGGTAAAATTAAATCTGACGTTACAGTTTATTTCTGATGAACTGTGAATACCTTTCTGATGAACTGTGAATACCTTTCTGATGAACTGTGAATACCTTAAGGTCGTGGTCTTTAATTAGCCAATGGTTATTTAGCACAGCACAATCTACATCAGTTCCACGCACAATGACTGTGTTTCACTTTCACATACTTTAAACCTCCAACGTTCCGTATATGCTTCGATTGGAAATTAAAATAATTTTGCGCCTGCGAGGAAGTGGAATGGTGGTACCTGAGAGAAATGGAAAAAAATAGTGAACCATGGTGTACCACTGTTTGTTTTATTTGTCACTTCTATTTACGAAGTCTTAGCACCAACTAGCTAATTTGTATAAAGAGCACTTGAACGTGTCCCTCCGAAGACATCCTCAATAACAGACATCGTGTCAAGGGCACGCGTACGGGCGCGCATCAAGAGACATTCATTAATATTTACACATGTTACACAGCATGAGCAAATGCTCAAGCAATACTTCAGAGTTGCCATTTCAGCGGACTTGACCCGTTTACCTCAGGTTTTGGGACCAGTGCCTGGGTTTTATGCTTTTGCTCAGCAGAGATGACGAGCCATAGCTAGAAAAGGTAGATAAGATGTCAAATTAACTATCACCTTTTAGCTCACATTAAAAATATTCAGATTAAAACTCGATATAAAAATGGGAACCAAGAAACCAAATGTGGAACAGGAAGGAACGCACTTTAGTAAATGCTGTTTTTCAATCGTAACCATTCGTACTAAATAAACATATTTCTTGGATGCGAACGTTTTTTTTTAACTACCAAAATAAACTACTCTTTAGATAACTACACAAAAACAAGAGATATCTCTTTACGCAACATCACTGATTGAAAATTAGTCTGTAGCATCACATCCACGTAAGTTCGTATATATAATTAGTATGCTTTTAAGAATTTCGGATTGAACGACTTTTCTCAAGATACAATTTACTTAATTCGTGTAAATAATCTCAGATACAAACGATGGTCTTTCGTCAAATGTTAAACTGACATTAAATAAAACTTCTGCAGAATATTTCTTTTCAATCTATATTCACGAACTGGGTACGATTAAATACTTAATATTTATATTACCATCGATTCAGTGAATGGAGAACGGTGACCTTTTGGAAAATAATCCTTGTGGTAGAAGACACAGATTAGTGACTCCAAAGTGATGACATAGTTGTGTGTGAAGAACAAATCAACTATTTGTTCATGCTTCACATTGAGGTCAACTTAACTATTCTAAGGCAATGTCTGATATATTCGTTGGCGATTGTTTTATTGTATATTTATAATATATCAATATTTAATTTATTAATTAATCAGTCGTTATTAATTATTTATTACATGTGAATAGGTTTCACTATTCGATTATTTACCATTTATTGTCAATCTAAGAATAGAAATAAATTGAAAAGCATAAGAGATCCAAATGCCTTGTCTTTCAACACAAAAAAGGGCGCGGCCAGAAATGTCTCTCAATCATCTTATAAAACAATAGGCCGACATGTTGCGTAATAGGTAGGTAGGTTCGACTTTTCGTAATAGCACGTTACGCAGAAAGGAGAGAGGTCGAATTCGGGGCGGTTTCGCTTTGATTAATGCATGGATGACTAAAAGGGTTTAGCATGGGGAGACTACTTTTCTTCCGCCGCCACAATAGTGGACTCCTCATTATAGTGTGATGGATTTAGACGAAATATGGGATGGAAAACAAAATTAAACAAGTTCCCCAGTATTTTTCCTTATCATTACCATTTCTATTCCACCACTCTGGTTTAACAGTGCTACGGACAGTCTTAAGGGCGAACGTGAACCCAAAACTCAATATCAACAATGACACCACTTGCATATTCAAACGCCTTTTTTGACCTCAAAAGTCTGTCTCCAAACATTTCTTGTCCAAACAGGTCCAATGCACATAAAGCCAATCGTCCTTCGCCATCTCCAAATTTCTGGCATCAAATTCTTCCATTTCATTGCTCAGAGTGAAATCGCAAACAGTACAAGACAGCCTTCGCTCGGAGAACTTATCGCTGAAAAACGCTATGCAAATGCCCCAAAGAAATCTCAACTGCGACTCCACAGCTTTACGTCGTATGAAAATAAAACCCACCTTCCGATGTTTTAAGGACGCTTTGGTTGTAGCGGTTGGCCTTCGTTTCCAACCGCCGTGATGTTTTGAGAGCAGCGTTGTCCTAACTGAAAATGTCGTCGGGAAAGATACTCCCTAATAATACTTACGCGTGAGTAACGGGCATGAATGCGTCCTGGCTTTCATTAAAAAAAAACGACCGTACTAGCACAAAGGAAACAAAGTGAAGTAACGGGAAGAACAATAATTGTGGAAAAAGGGAATGCTCTAGTATGCGGTTGAGTTCTACAATGTGCTCTAAAACCACCATTGAAACAATATAGGATGACAAGATTCTTATATTCTAACATCGATTCACATAATTGAATGTGAATAACAATATAAATGGAACCATTTGGTAACTCTTTGTTCGTGTTTTTTTGTGCGACCTGAATTTCGGCTTGTACAGCCATCACCACTTCCAGTGGCTTCTTTCATTGAGCATCGTTCCTATAAAGGTACGCGTGAGTCCAAGAATTACAGTGAAAGAAAAAATTGTATTTTTCATATATTCCACATAAATGACAATATTTGGATATATACCCGCAATGAATGAATAAATGATAACCTAATGCCACATGACCATCATCCATCAAGAAAAGTAGCTCTGATTCTACCACCATAACATAAGAAATGGATAAACTGTCATGGAAAACTTCCAATAGAAATTAGAGTTAACAATAGAGTTATAAAATAGAAAACTAGAGCTATAAAATATAAAAATTTTGAAATAACTAATAGTCATATATTGCTTAACTCTACAGGTATTATTCAAATCCAAGAATACTATCAGTTTTACGAAACTATATTAATATATAGCTAACTATATCGAAAAGAAATTTTCAAAATATATCGCGATTCAGCTCATTGAATGTTGATCATCAAGTGTCGAGGATAAATGTAATTTCCATTCATCTGAATCTATACTGAAGACAGAAATTTTAAGTATATGCTACAGAATATTGCACATGTATTACAGTTGAATCATAAACATATAAGAGGTAAGACACAGCTATCTTTTAAAAGGTTATGTAGTAAAATTTGCCATGTGGCGTGAAAATAAGTACATAACTTTTAAATACAAATAGTACTTAAGCGTATTAAGGAAACCAACGTGCTCTATACATTCCGAATATGATTGCTAAAATTATGGAAATCCTCTTATAATAATGAATATCCACTGAACCGTCTCTTTTATCCTTTCCTCAGCCTTTTGCGTAAATTGAATCTGCTGAATCCGCTCGCAACTGAATCAAAAACTTATGCATGCAATCTCTTTCTAGGCGATCAATGGAACACTGAAAATTAATCTAAATCAAGATAGGGTATTTTTCACCCGGCATTGGGAAATTACCCGTGCGCTAATGCCATAAAATTATTTTTGATAATATCCCTGTGATGTCTCTGTGACGACTTCCTCTTGCCTGTTCATGCTCAAGGTCGTATCATGCGTGATTATACACTAGGAAAGTTTACTTACACATGCACAAGAAGTTATTTTTTTGTAATCGAGGTGAAATAATTCACCTTGTGTGCCATTCAAAGGTCGAATTCCTTACGGTTTACCATCTTACATCGTCCTCGCATTCAGTCAGTGAAATCATCGACTCCTCCTCGATGAATTATTCAATCAGTTCACGTTACTTTAGTGTCCACCACCGTATTTTTCTACAGGCTCCAATATGTAATACCTCTTTTCCACAAGACATCTCATTAAATATCGTATGTTAAAGACAGCCACCATAAAGCGACTATAATTAGGGAATGAAAACATGATCTTCTTTAGGCTTACATGGATCTGTTATGATAGCTCCATCGGCACAACAGTTAAAATGTTATTAAGTACTGTATCAAGAACATTTTAATAGAGTATATTGTAGCAGAAAAGACAACATATACTCCATTGTAACATATACTCGACGCTAACTAACTAACGTACGGCGTAAACTAGCCGTACGTTGAAAATAAAATTCCGTGGAATATTGCTTCGTTTTAAGTTTTCATTTTCTTGTAAAGCCAACATGTGTTGGGTATAATCTTGCTTGCTGGAAAAAGATAGCTAATAACAAATTCCAGACTTCGAGAGGATATTAATAGTGCATTCTTAAAGAACTTACAACCAATTTTACGAGTAATACCTGGTGTGTTACATATTAATATAACTTCATCAGTTGAACTCTTAAAATCTGCTGATGCAATGCTTTAAACGACTTTATCTAATGAATTTTTTAAATATTTTAATGGCAATAAATGAGTCATTAAATACTCATTCTGGTATATAAATAAGACTTTTCGGTTCTTCAAATGAAGTTTTTGGTAGCCTATAGTATTCAATCACTCTAATATTCTACTTCACTGTTTTCATGGAAACAATTACAAGATTGTCATGCCTTCGGCGTCGAATGTTCCTCAGGAATTAGATGAGCATACCATTAGATTTCGGAAGCTGCAACAGTATAGAAAAAAATGTCGGGGCAACCACAAAGAATTTCTGAGGTCCCTCTTTGTATACGGTCCCCAAGCGTGGGAAAATCCTGAATGATTGGATATTTTTTTCCAACCTGAGATATAAACGTGTATCTAATAGGAGTTCCGTGAGTACCCCTAAGGGGACTCGCTCGCCGATGACTTCGTTTACAAGGGACCGAGAAACATGCGAAAAGTACCGTTCTAGCACGCTGACAGCACAATCATTTAATAACCCGAGGGCAGATGGACGCCCCACTCTCGTGACTAGTGAGGCAAGGCCTTGATCGAGATGGAGGAAGCAGTCTGTGTATATAGGCGAGTAGAGTAAAATAGATTAATTGCAGTTATCTCAGCCTGCATTTGATTATTTCACGCGGAAGTGTATTTTGCTATGGCATAAATATAGTGAGCCACAATATATTAACCAGTGAATATCCCATGCGCTTACATTAGCTATTTCTTATAATAATTGAGCCAGGGCTGCGGAAGTCCAAAAAATGAATTGGGAAAGTTAAACGGTAAATGACGTAAAAGGGAGAATGATAAATGAGAGAAAGTAAAATCTTCTATTATTTCAATGCACTGCTTATATGATCATCTAATTTGGCATTCAAATTGCAGACGTAATAAACATAGATATTACACAATTATGGGTTGGGAATGGATAACGAAGAAATTTCGTTCCTGGAATAAAAAAAAATTCATGGAGTCCATGAACCGATTTCGGGTTCCCAAGTCTGAATTTGACTAGAAATAACAGCCTCGAGAAAGTGTAAAGTATATACAAACTTTCTAGTACTGTATAAATATCGAGTTTCCAATTATACATCCAATATTCCAATTCCAAAATAATTATAATGGAATATTTCGCTATAGAGGAACTTGTCAAGGTAAGTAGAAAAAAATATCTTTCAAAGTAAATTTGGAATGTACAACGATCATGAACATTCCATTGCAACTTTTTTAAAGCTACACCTAAGGAATTTCAAAGTGAAAGAATAAATATATGCTCAATAGTTTCTGGCCGGTGACCATGCTGTCGAATCATCTCCCAAGATTCACTACGGAGTTCAACTTTTGTTCATGGAAGTAAGTGACTGAACTCCTTCCATGTTCAATTTGAAAAGTATAAGGTTTGAAAACAAGTTTCTGCGCAGTTCCAGTCCAGAGATTATTCTCTCTCCTTCGTCGCTGAAGTTGGCAAGCACGCCTGCCGAAACGTACTAACTAATCTTGTGAGTGTCCTTTCTGTTTGTGTCTCCATCATTTTCTTTCTACTTATTTATGAATGTGTAAGTGAATTGCGCTCTGCCGCCACCAAGATTTTCAAAAGCAACTATATATATATACCCTATCCCACCCATCCCAACCTATCTTCAATCCCCCATCTCCTCTCTCTGTCCCTCCACCACTCCCTTCCCAAGATCCTTTCCTATCAGATCCCTTTCACCTACGCCTCGAAGAAGATGGTAGCTCCATCAAAATTATTGGACCCAGTTACTTGTGAGTGTTCTGTACTTTTGTTTTCTGTGTTTTTCGTCGCCACCCCTGTGGCTGTGTTATATATATATATTGGTTCGAACACTAGTAGAACGTATAGAGACACAGGACACAAAAAGAAAAAACTCACAGTGGTGAAGAATTTTCGGTGGAACCACCACCTTCGT
>WURS02070292.1:0-10446 GCA_011762765.2 Rhinocypha anisoptera | reverse complement strand
CCCCTCGAATCACACAAACTCGGCTTTTCCATCACGCGCGGTGGCCATATTCTCCCCTCCCCCCTCCGCAAAGTCATCACCCCCCCACCCACACCGCCACTCCTGCCTCATCACCATGAACATCGGCCGCGAGGTTTCCAACCATCCTCCCTTCTCCCACTCTCTCGCTCGCCACACCCCACCCCCCCGGCAGTTTCCCCTCTTTCACACGCTAGAGGGGAGTCGAAGGAGTCCGCTTCTCCCTCCCTCCCCTTCCTCTCTCCCTGGGCGAATCGATGCCCGATGTCTCTCCCCTCGGGGAATATCGCCCGTGAGAGACTGACGAGGTCGAAATCCATTCATTCATCGAAAGCTCAAGAGAGAGAGAGAGAGAGAGCGAGCCCCCCCTTGGCGAGGCTTTATACTTTTTTCTCGGCGTTATAAAAAAAACGATTTTTTCGACTGGTCGCACCGCACACGCGTGGATATTGGCGTTACGCGGGTGTGACGACGAATCCGTGACGAACGCGTGCACGGATGAGGTCGCGAACCGTGTCGAACGACGATCGACCCTGCGCCTCGCGTGCACGCACTCTGGCGTGCTCTTCGCGACGCCACGTGATGATGAGAGCATTCTTCATTTTTACGTCCCAGTGATTTTCCGTCCTTATTGATGCTTGGTCCCATTTTACATTATCTTAGCGCGCGGAAAAACACATTGGACACGTGGCATTAATAAGATCGAATGAGGAGGAGGACCCGTCTGACCCGCTCTCGTTTTTAAAAACGGTTTCAGTAAGCGGTTGATTCGATCCTTAACAACCCCTTTAATATCGATGACGTAAGGCAATTTTATTTCAATTCGTACGATCTGACCTCGTAATGAGGGATCAGAAAAGAGAAAGTGAATCCCTTGAGGGTCTTTTTTTTACATTTCCTTACTCAATTATGACCACCAATACATTTATTCAGATATCAATGAGGCGACGCCTTTGAATTTTGATGAGCTTGCCATATATCGCGTCAAAATATATGACGTTTTCAGTTACATTTGAAACATCGAGTTATTTCCCACCCAAAATAAATCAATAATTTTTTTTAAAAGGATTTGCGCCCGTGCGTTTACGTAATTCTTCGTTTCGCGCAGAAGTGTGTCCGTTTTCCGTAAATCGGACCCCCTCGGGAGGCTCCTAAAAAAATATTTTTGCGCTTAAAAAAGAGAACCATAGATCAAAAAGTTTTTTGAATCCCCGGGAACATTTATAGAAGGGAAGCGATGAGTCATCAACGTCGTCCGCGAAAACTCTGATAAAAACTGGGTCAACCCGATCGAAAATTTTCTCGTCGGAACTAGCTCCACTATAATTTCTCCAGGGAAAAATACGGTCTCATAACCAGGCCTGTGATGTCCAAGGTGCCGCGGCAGGTCATGATAAACGGTCCGAAGTAGAAGTGATTATTATTCCTGGGTAGGGTCGATCGTACTCGAGCAAAGCCACGAATTAAAAATGAGCTATCTTGTGGATGTATCGAAGGTAAGGACAAGTCACGGGGGACAATGGATAGATAATAGAAAAGTCGATCGAACCACAGAGAGGTTTTAGTGTTTCATCGGCGTTGAAAATTTATCTGTTACAAACAATTATCCAACTGCGGTGTCTTATGTGGTCTGAGAGTAAAAAAACACAGCACTTTTTCACGGAAAAATTCCACAGAAAGTGCTGTGTTTTTTACTCTCAGTATGAATCACTTCCGCCACGTCCCGCCTGATTTGGTGAAAATTATCTTATGTGGAAATGATAGAATGAACCATAAAATATTTCGACATTATACAGTATCCAGGGACGGAATAATTTCGCATTCACACAGACTTGAGGCGTAAACCACTCGAAACATATTAAAAGAGGTGAGCACCGGAAAGGTTTTCAGACACCAAATGTTCGAGCAACCATCAAAGCAGGTGTCAAACTTGCAGTTACCAGTTTCCGGGAAGTAATAATTGGATACGCGACGGAATTCAATCGCCTTTTCATTATTTACGTACAATGCACGCGGGATGATTCACGCGAACAGAAGAGAGGAAACGAATCAAAATATGCCTGAGGGAACATAAAGAGGAACAAACAAGCGAGAAAGGACCCGTTTAGAAGTAAACTGACATGCATATTGTGGTAGAGTTATTAAAAAAAAACTATCATCCTTCATGAAAAGGCGATCGCTCGATTGAAACACCCCAATTACTTCCAATTCCGAGAGGAGGAGAAATGCCGTTTCCCCCTAACCATACGAAACCACACGATCCCGACGATAAACATCGTGCGAAATAGGACGATCAAATTTAACGCAGCGAATATCCTCTCACTCGTTGGGGATATTTCATCCCACGGCGGGAGCACGTTGGGAGCGCATTCGCGTCGTTAAATGACACCGGAGAAACACATCGGGACTGGAAAACGTAAAGTTTTAGTCGAATAGACGTAAGTGTACGCAAGTACATAGGTGCACAAATAGTGTGGTTATCAAGTTGAAACTAATGCTTATCGACATCTCCGCACGGAGTCTAATGTAGGAGCACGACAAAAAATATATATTGTGCGTAAATCACTCATGCAGACTTATTAATGAAGAACTAAATAAATGTATTAATGGAGAAGATATAGTACGGTTCGTAAAGGTTCAGGGGCTACAATGGTTAGGACATGTTGAAAGAATGCAGGAGTCTGCCATTCCAAAGAAGATACTGCATGGGAAAATATATGCACCAAGGAAGAGAGGAAGACCCCAGGCTGAAATGGCTAGAGGAGGCAGAAAAAGATCTTGGGAAGATGAAATTGGAAGGGTGGAGGAGAAAGATGATCAACAGAGAGACATGGAGGCAGATTGTACAGGAGGCCAAAGCTCACCCCGAGCTGTAGCGCCGAGAGGAAGGAAGGAATTTAGGTCACTATGTTAACAAAGCTATGTTATAAATAACATAACATCAAACAGAATAAACATTATTCCCAAATTATTTGGAGAATTTATGGCAATAATTGGTGAAAGAAATATGCAATCCGTCTTCGTCTACCACTGGTAAACCAGAGAGTTTAATTGGCTTCTATACCTGACCCAGTTGGCAATCAACGGTCTTTTACTTAGGAAACTGGAAATCATAAAGTATTGAACCAAGTAAATTGGCCATAAAAGATTGAGATCCGTTTGGCATCTTATCATGATCAGTTTAGTACTTTTCAGATCGCTTAAATTTCAATTTGATCGGTGTATCGATGAGTGCGACTGATTATCCTGAAAAGTTCTTGGATTTTAGTATCACTTTAGTAGCTTTAAATGAGCAAAGGCTTAAACAGTCACAAAAAGGTTCCATTTGAATTAATTAACGATCAAAAAGGATGCATTTTAGATTATCTAAGAGAGGTGCGAATACTTAAGTATTTTATGCCGTCGTTATAAAGGATTTCACATTTTTACTGATACATTACTTTCTGTCGTGCTTACCAAAGGACGAAGTCGGCGAGAACCAATAGGTTCTCCTGGTAATTGCTACAGAAATATTTGAAGGCCAAAATATGCGCAAAAAAGAGGGAGGGGTGCCTAAAGAAGAGATAACGACATAAACGTACCGCGTTATGAATATGAATTGATAAACCCTTGTGAAAGCGAAATGATTTTGGAAGGAAAAGTCTGGCACGCATGGGTAGAGGACAAGCTGGCGCTTAACACTTGGATTCCATATTTGTAAAAATGAGACACCAACCTTTCAGCGTATGAAGCTCAAATTTTTCTTAACCCTCAGACTACCAAGGTATTCTACACCTTTTCACTACCAGGGGGGGGGGGGGTAACATGCTTACCCCATTTATTTAATTTGATAAAGAGTATACCATACTTAGTAGACCCTTAATTTAATGTTTGTATGATTCTAAATTACATCTATTTTCGATTTTGAACATTTATTTCCGGTGCGAAAAATATTTTGTTTAAATGATATGTAAATTTTAACAAATTTAAGTAAAAACGCTTTTCCGTAATAATGTTCTAGAACCAACGAAAAACAATTACCATGAAGCATAACATCCTCCGAAAATAAAATTAGAGGTTAATGCGATTAAAAATGTTACTTGGGGTAATTTCGTTATGTCAAGTACCATTTTCGTGAGGGTTAATGATCATCAAAGCTCTTGAAAACGTCCACAAAGATAAATTTCGGGATGTTTTCAAGAGCTGAAATTTTTAAAGTTTACAAAGTAATTTTGGAAAATAATTATGTATAGAGGATCCACTTTCATCTTAAATGTATTTTTTTTAATCAAGATTATTCTCCAAGTATTAAATCAATCAAGTGGGGGGAAATAAAACCGATGGATGTATTCGAATTAAGCTGTCGAACAACAGGGATTGAAATTAACACGCTCTTGGACGATAGGTACCCTAAGGACGAGTTTCATCAGGAAAACGTATAACCTCTATCAAATGATCGACGATGATTGTCTTCGGATCAATAATTATGCATGGCAATCAGGAGCTTCGTGGAGCGCGCGTGTGTGTGTGTAGCAAAAAGGTGGATCACAGACCTGTGACGGAGACCAGCGACCCGAGGACGGCGTTGATTAGATCTATGACGTGGAACCGCCGGTTTCTGCGGAGGAAGGAGTACGCGAGGCCCACCACGCCCCCTCCGAAGGACGCCAGCATGGTGACGACGGCGGCCCTCGCCGAGAACTTCCACTTGTGGCCGCTCGTGCCGAAGGTGCTGCGGGTGGGCGAGAAACAGAGAGGAGAGAGAGAGAGAGAGAAATAGAGAAGAGGAATAAAGGGACGAAGAGAGTCCTTTGTGTCTCATTTACCCCCTCTAAAACCCCTAGTCTCCACATCACGTGGGGGTAATTGTCAAAAAAATTGAACAATCTACGTTTAAGAAATTTTTGGTTAGCAACGCAAGGTGTGACCAGACTCAGTAAACAAAACCATTCCAAATATATTTAATTTCGAGACTATTTTTACTGACGCCGAGGACTTACGATAGTTCCCAATTTGCAGACATAGGCCATAATAAATCCTTTTACGCAACTCCTCTACGTAAAATCAATAATTCTGTTCTAGAGAAAAAAACAAAACTTTGTAAGCCCAGAATTTTTATTTATTAGTTAGTCGTTTACTTTATGGCACGTCAAGAGCCTTGGTTATTAGTGAGAATTTTTCAGTTACTCGTCACCCGATGGAGTCGACTGTTCGACAAAACCGGTCATCTTCGTAATAAATTAATTCCTGTCTTACACAAAGTTTTGTTGTATCTTTTCACCATGGAGTCCAATATACTTGAGCCTAATACCATTGAATTTTGTTCTAGTTAATCAAAACGATTCCATGGTAGCCCAGCGATTGTCCACTGAGCGAAGGGTCACCTGGTTCAGCACCCGGTGACAAATCTGGACTTTTCCATCTAAAGACCTAAGCTGATTGATTTTCTGAGTGCCAGATGTTACAGGAAAATCGCAGTCGGCACAGAGAAAAGTACTGCCATAACCCTATCTGACGTGTTAATTTCTCTTAGCAGTACGTGAGCCCTCTGCACTTACCTAATACACCGACCTTAACATTGAAATTTGTTTAGAGTCAGGGAGGGCATGATACGAAAGGGCGGCGGGGGTAGACATGAGATCACATTGACGACAACAGAAATTCTGCACGGCGTGGATTTGGAGAAGTATGTTCAGGGAGAAGAGGTATGATTTAGTGGAAACAGGTTGACAAAGGTCATCTATGATAGATGTGCAGCACTTCAACCGCTTTCTCCGCGGCGAGATACCTGGCGAGAATAGAACGCCACATTTTTAAAAAAATAAATGGATCACCACCGCCAAGGGCGTGAAACCGACCCTCAGCCAGGGGGGTGGGGGGAAATTCAGCGCAGACCACCACCCAACGGAGACTAATCTGATCTACTGAAATGATTTAAGCCTTCATCACGCTGAAAGTCAAGGAAGACCACAGAAATCTTCTTCGCCCCCGCTCGGAATTTGAGGTTGAGTAAACAGAACTGACGAAAGAACATGGTCCAATGCACACAATCGCAAAGGCAGGATTCTTATCCCCTCAGATGGTTGTAGCCATAAAAGTTTGCAAACGGTGATATTTACGGTGTGTTATCATGTGAGAAAAGTATATTTGACAAATGTTAGCACAAGCCACTGACATTTATTGCGATCGTAGCGACAAAGAGTGCGAATATTTGCGTACGTCCGACGAAGATACTACACCAAGTTCTGAGGGACGTCTGACGTAGTTACTACGTCCTACGGTTTCACTTGTATAATAACGTTATATTTATGACAATTATTATATTTACCTTTAGTATCATGTTTTTCTTGCGTTGTTGATACTCTTTCTAATATATGTACATATATATTTATGATTTTTTCTCCATTATTTCGAACTCAATAACGTAATGAAAATATATCTTAGTCATTTGTTTAAAGTCAATTCTCCCCCGTCCGCGGGGATTTAAATAAAATTTGAAAGGTCGTGCCCGATGGGTTAACAAAACTCGTGACCTAATCCGGACCGGAACACATGCTCCATAAATCTTAGTCGTAGAATGAAGAAAAACAACTAAACGGAAACTATTGATTCAACCAGCTGAAATCCATGATAATTCAAGTCGATAAAACTTTAGCTATAAACAAGGGATGTTATATTATATCATATGTATAATCAATAATGATGACAAATAATATATTAAAGTGTGAAATATAAATTCAATAAATATAATGTTCATTATTAAGATCCATTCATCTTTTGATACATTTTTTCTATAAATTTAGAATAAACCTTCAAAAAATAAGCAATCAAGTTAAATTCACAATTTAAATAATATTAAGATAAAGTAACGTGCTGGAATCACGGTTACTATTTTTGCTCTTCCAGTTTCCTGAGATATGTCCAAATATTCACCTCGGTAGCTTTTCTGATATAGAATGGCAAATCGATAAGGATCCATTGGAACCATATCGATATTTTTTTGCTTTCCTAACGGCGAGGCGGGGGACCTCACTCGCAAGACATGTTTGCATCTCCTAAATACGTAGCCGGTGCAATGTACATTGACGAATTTCTTCATGCAGAAAGTTCTCGGCTTTCACTGCAGATGCTACTACTTACCTCAGTCCTTTAAATGTAAATTAAAGCCTAAAGCATAACTAGTCGTACTTGATTCGCGTCCGGTCGTGTCTATATCAACCTCGCACCTTTTGTCGGCGGGTAGTCGATGCTGAAATCCCACCAAGCACACAGTGGTATGGACGATTTCCGACGAAGGCTCGCACACAACTTACACTGGTGGTTAACTTTTACAATAACGTCGCAGCGTTCTCGACCCCATCTCATGTAAAACGATGGACGTCACCCAGTATTCCCGCCACTCTCTTAAATAATGCTCAAGAAATACAGTTTGATAGATAATGAATTATATGTCATATTCACCACGGTTATGTCAGAGAGCACCCCCTCCATCTTCCATCACAAAGGAATTCTTTCAAATTTAAACTGGTTACCTCTTGATTCCCTTAATTTTTTGTAACATGAACAGAGGAAGATTCACGTTTGATACAAGTGCAATATTTTAACATGACACCCAAAGAGCTATTAGAGCCATTAGAAAATCCACTTAAAGACCATAATTAAAACACGATTACACTTTTTGGTCCTAGAGTAAAGTGGACCCTCACATTATCCCAAGCACCACCGTCCTCACCGACAACGAAATCACCATTACCTTCCGGAATTGAAGGCGAGCCATCCCCACCACAGCATGAAGAGTCCCATAAGGGCGTTGGTGGGGCTCCCGGGGGACAGGGGTTCGAGACTCCTCGGCAGGTCGTATCGACCCAATCTTGGTCCCAACATGGCCGCGGCGACTGCCGCTAAAGAGAAAGGGAGAAAGGATTACGGATAGGGTAATTATAGAGAGAGAGAGAGAGAAAGCGAGAAAGACGGTGGGAGTAAAGTATTTCTCCTTTATTTCTCTCTCTCTCTCTTTTGCGCCGTCGTCAAGGGTAATACGAGCGGGTGCTCAACAACTGAGGGGGGCGCGCACGATAATGAATCACCGCCTACTTCTTCGTCTTCTGCCGCCGTTCACAGTCTACCCCCAAAAGGTTTGGTTGTCGCCACCTTCCCTCCTTCAGCATCGAAAGGAGCGAGGACCACGGGAGAAAATTCGATCTTTCGACACGCAGTGCAGATGACAGAAATCGAATTCGAAGGGACTGCTTCGGTGTAACGAATTAGAAAATGGCGCGGTCATCTCGCCTCATGCGGGTGGACTTTTACAGATGTCAAATTACTTGAAACGTTTTAATCTCTTCGACTTTTCTTCTCTTCGGTCCGATTTTTCTCGACCGTTTTGCCAATGCCTTTTCTCCCTATTCCATATCTAAAACTCCAGCGATACTAAAGTAGCAACGTGATCTCAACAAGTGACTCGCGTTCAAGCACCGCGTTCGTTGACTTTAAAAATAACTAATAAACTTCCCAGGTAAAAATGTTGCCTTCTAAAGACAACGAACGCGGTGCAAAGCCGAGAGACACGAAGAGATCATCGAATCCACGCTGCACAGTGCGACAGAATCCCAAAATGCTGGCCACCGTGAGAAAAATAATTGAATATGATTCTAAATTAAATATAAGTTTATTACTTGGTTAGATACAGTGGCAGTTGAGGGAAAGGAAAACGATCTAGCCAGGTAAACAGGTGCGCAATCAGTGCATACCAGTCACTGAGATAGTGCGCGTCTCGCAGGTACCGCGACGTGAACGATCAAAGAAAACCATTGCTTTCTTCAAAGTTGCGTAAAAAGTGTTTTATTTATTCGGTTTTGATTTGAACTGTGATCACCTAGGAATCGTCATAAAAATTAATTGGAATATTTTTATCAGTTACTCCCGGAAGTGCTGACAGTTTGTTTAAATTTCTAACTCTAAAAAGCAAACAATTTAATTTAAAATTACGGGCAAACTGGCGTGGAAACCATGGAATGAACATCCGGCAACAACTTGATTTGTCTTTTGGGCGAACCCAAGGACTACAATCGCAGAGGTGTTCAAGTTTTACTTACGACGGACCATCCGCAGATTTTAAACTAAAAACATACTGCGAGATAATTTCGGCCAATTTAAAAAAAATCAAAAATTTTTTTGCGAATAAGAGTCATCGGAAGGATCAATGGAAATTTGGAAATTTTTCTCGACGATTAATACCACATGGCGAGGAAAATATCCATTGAAAACGAAAAGATACGAAGAGAACAACAAGAAAAAGTTAAGAAAATGAGGAAATTACTGAAAGTCGACCAGTATTAGAACCGAGGAAAATGAAATCTCGTAAAAAAATCAATTACTACAAAATTGAAATCGATTAAAATTGAAAGATTGTGTTTGTTTTAGCACTCCTGGGATTATTAAGTGAGATTATGCGAGTTTTCTGAGAAATATTTTCCGTGTTCTTCGTCGAATATTACTTCGATTCCCCTACTCTCGTCCGTCGTCCTTTACGCTGAACTGGCTCCACAGGAAAAAAAAATGCTGTAATATTCAATTTCCCGCAAAGGAAATATCGTGAAGGAATTTCTTGAACATAAATGTAGTCGCCCCATTCGGTACGATATATTGCCTTGGAAACATGGAATTTCCTCGGAATACAATCGTAACACGCCTGCACGAAAAATTTTATTACACGGTGGAAGTAAATTTAAGAACCATAAAAAAAGATAATTTTATGACTTTTTACATATTGAATGGACTCGTACTTGTTGTCAGGCGAAAATATGGGAAATTAATTCCAACTTCTGCGGAATTCAAGCGTTAGAAGTTAAATTGCAATGTAACTTAGTGGCTTTTTAACCTAGTTCGGCTCTCATCTGTAGCCTCCGTGGTAATCTCATTAAGCGTGTCAGAAGGAACTGACCTCAATAAAATACAAGACAACGTTATGCCCAATTATTATATTGCCACCTTAATCCCGTATGAAAAATGTCCACCCAAGATACTCCCACTTACTTTAATCGTTCCTCGAGGTGGCTGGAGAAAAATATACTGAATGCTTATAACAATTAGGAGGAAAAGACAACGTCTGGATTAAATGGCTTCATAAAGGATAGAATTATCTTTTTCCCCTCTTCGGACTGTTGACCGTTTTTAAAAACCACCGTTGCAGGTTGTGCATGAACAAACTGCCGATAGAAAAAAAAAATCCTCTGGCGAAGAGCAAACGATTGCCTGCACACTGCCCCCCTTTCGCGTGACAAGAAAAATATCTTTGTGATAGTTATAAAAATTCCTTACCCAGTCAATAAGCCCAGGTAAAATAGGCGAGAAGGAAGAAAAAGAAAGAGTGAGTGAGAGAGAACATTTTAACTCTCCTCCCCCCCCTCCCTCCCTCCACCTAGAGCAATCTCGATTCCCCGCCTCCCC
>WURS02070272.1:0-10446 GCA_011762765.2 Rhinocypha anisoptera | reverse complement strand
TGGCCCGGGGGTGGTGTCGCAGCGTCGGGGGGGGGGGTGGGGGGGGGGGGGGGGGGGGGGGGGGGGGGGCGGGGGGGGGGGGGGGGGGGGGGTTGTGGGGTTCGGGGCTATTTCTCGCAATCTGTATGGTCATTTTTTTCCTCCGCCACTTTCTTCAATCTCTCCGCACTCTTTTTTTTCCGCCCTCTCTCCCTTGGAAGTTCTAGCCCCATTCGCGGGCGGCGCGGTGGTGTTGCGTGCCCGGGGATCCTCTTGTCTGTTTGTCCGTTGGCGCACGAGGGGAGGTGGGAGGTGGGGGGGGGGCGGGAAGGCATGAATGTGCATTGTTGAGACGACCGAGAATGGAAGTGGAACTTGAGTTTGTGATATTGGGTTACGATTCTTTTTTAAAATCGATTATTTTAACGCGATCTTGCGTCGAAAACCCTTGTTTCTTAACCTCGTTTCTAAGACTCAAATTGCATAATAGCATTATGTTACTTTATATCATACTATATTATTATTATACAATTGTACTGCCTAATATTCAAAAAATATCTGATAAGATTGAAAAACTGACATGTTACTCTAGAAATCCAATACCAGACAGTATGTGTATCGTAAATGGTGATCTTAGTGTCCCCTCGTCTGAAACACAGTACAAGGGCAAGGGTCATTGTTACTTTTTCCTTCTTTATCTTGGGATGCCTGTGTAGAAAACCCATGTTCCTAAAACTCGTTTCTTAAACTCGTTACTCGATTCCAGATTATTACTTCGATCTGGCTTCGATTCGATTTGTCTCTCTCATCCGATTCCAGTGGATTTAGTTGTCGTTTCGAATCGATTACGATTCCAATAACAATTCAGTTATGATTCTAATTTTCATACGATTTGAATTCTAGACTCGTATTTTCTTATGAAATACGGTGCTTGCGTCAATTAATTTATCGTTGGACATTCATGTTCATACGATATATAGTTGTGACCGTGTTAAGAAAAATGAAAGCAACAAGTTTGAAGAGTAAACTGCAATTTAAATTGTGATTTTCATAAACGAAATATCTGGTGAAATTTAAACGTTTCATCAAAAATATTTAGATTTGAAATTAAATTTCCAAGTCCAAAAAAGCTCCGAGAAATAAAAGGATTACTTCGTATCACGTGATGTTCACGACCAATAGGTTCTAATCAATCGCGCTTACTATGAATCGATTTACATACGATGGAGAAGTTTCTTGAGAATCGAATCGCACTCTCCGATTCTTATTTTTCCTTCAGGTCGTTTCTTTGCTTGAAATCGCTCATCTCAAAAAGTCTACAGTCTTCTGGAAATGAAGCGGGCGAAAAAGGGTTGAGGGGAATGCTAGATTTACGTGAAGCAGGCAGCAACGTTGAGATTTTGGTAACATTCAAAATGGCAGAAAATATCGTAATGCTCCACTGGCAAGTAAGAAGGGATTGTGCCGAATTTCCAGCTGTGTGTAAGTTAACGCCCGTATGAAGTGCAGATCATGCGAATTATCTAATATAGACATTGGGCCTTAATCAGTGTATTCATCCAATGAATAATATTTACTTATATTAAGAATGAGACGGTCATATTTCGGTAGTCATAGGAACAGTCACTCTTTTCCCTGACAATACGATATCACACAAAGGGATTAGTTAATAATTTTCCAAATTTTTTAATTGCTAACTTATTTCCCTTCTCCAACTAATGCAATTCGAGCTAATGAAATACAGATATCATGTAACTAAATATGTAGTATGTGTCATGACAACCGTTTTTATGCATTATTCAACGTCTATTATGGTTCTCTGTGGTAGGTTTTCTACGCTTATGAAACGTCTATAACACGAAAGCTTATCGTCCTGAAATTCTTATTTATTCAGCCCCTCATGCATAAAATTAAATATCCTTGAGTTCCCCGTATCTGCATCTTTACCTCTCATTTTTATGGGCCGGTTTGGCGGCTATTCACTCCGTTTGTTCTTTGTTCCTCAATTTAACCTCAATCTCTCCTTCACCATACTTGGTAGCCATCTTTTTCTTCACAATTATTACCTGTTTCCAGTTAATACGCTTTTAATACGCTAATAATATTCCAGCTAATATTAATAATCTTACGCTTGTCCCCAAAAACGACTACTTCCGGCGAAATGCATTTTTTGTTGCCCGTTTGAAGTATTAATTTCACACGGGACCCCTCACGTCAAAACACATTATTGGACACGATATGAATTTGAGGGGATATCCGAAAGTGTTTCACCCGCACTTACACTTATATATTATTTGAGGAATAAGAAAAACCTTGAAAATTCCACTTACAATTCTAATTGTAAATTGCAATGTTTTTCTTATTCCATAGCTTATGCATCGTTTCCACCATATCGTCTCAACTGAGTCTATAGCATTTGCTTATGTATTGGGTTTATTATTTAATTGTTTGTACAGCGACTGGGGGATCAATTCCCAAATACTTAAGGGTAGGTATGCGATGCTGTTAAAGTAATAAATGAAAGTACTATCTCATGAGACTACTTCAATTCATCGGATTCGTGCCTGAAGAGTTCGTGTCATCTCTTGAATCTCATCGAGTGACACGTAGCGCTCGATATCTTTAATGAATTCCTGTGTCACCAGATATTGCCTTCCCTGTCGGACAACGGACTGTTCAGATATATTGAATATCTGCAGTGCCAGGCAGAGAGCAGTTGGTACTAGCTTGAAATGTTTGAGTACACTCAGTTTCCTAAATCGAGAACGCTAAAACACTGAAAATGTTACGCTGTTATTATGTCTCAGTAAATCGCCCAAAGTTGTGTTTTTTTTGTTTTTTGCTTGAAACTCTAGTTTCTCACGGTTAGTAGGAAAATATCCAAGAGCGAAGCATTTGCATATTATCACATTTTCACAGAAATAAATATTTAAAAAATCATGTACATTATCTCATTATGGTAAAATACGAGTGGATCGTAAGTTATATTTGTGCATCGTTAGGCTTCCTCATTCCAGAAGGCAGATAGAATGAATGAAATGTGAATACGTGCGTGTCTCCGCTAAGCACGTCACTATACTTTCACCTTGCAATGAATATATATGTGTGTATGCATGTATGCAATTCCAGCATCCCGTCTGTTTAATGGAATCGAAATATTTTAATGTTTTCTTCTAAAGTTTATACGGCAAATTGTTTTTTGAGTATGGGTCGTAGAGTTACAGACTTGGGATGCATAGAAACTTGTACAGATGCTTGTACAGAATGCACAGTATAAAGTAGAAAACTTTATTCCTAAACTACAGGAGCTTGTTAGCATGCATACTTTCCAGCAGTTATATCGTCGTTACCGTTATTATCTCAGTCTAACGAATTTTTCATGTTTCATCAAATATTTCTTAAAGTTTAAAAAAATGAAGATCTTCTAATTCGAAGTATTTCATTGTGGCACATTGGTGTAAAGATAAGCATTATTTTCTCTTTGTCAACTCATAACCAGAGGGGAAGTTAATAGAGGAAAATTATTATACCCAGTAAGTTCCAGGAATGAAATAACGAAGTAGTTCAATAATTTATGAGCATAGAATGTCCTCGGAACAAGCAGAAGCCTCAGGCATGTTGCTCCGACGTCCTCATTACCTAGCAATACATAAGAATGTGCCCTAGTTGCTGGTATCCTTCGAAAACATTAAAGTAATGCCTTCGTGTTATTATGACTCTCATATTTATCATGGGTTTTCACAATGCACACATGGAGGGTTGCATCTGGGTGAAATTTAGCCATCGTTGAATAATTCATTTCGGCTTCTTATAAATAGGTGAACGTTTCCCAAGGTGTACGTGAATATTATACGGGGTGGAAACTTGCTTCATTTGTAACTCAGTTTTATTGGAAAAGTAAAATTGTGGTGGTACTTTATGTGTGAATTATAAATACGTATTTTATACGAAAGCTATAATTATAAAGACTTTTATTCAGAATGACTGCAAGTTATGAGATTATATAGATATTAATTCATCTTCTAATGACGATGGAAACAGCCATACAATACAGAATCTTTAGCGGCAGTTTTTCCCAATTTTTAAAATCATAATTAGTAATTGTTTCGTAATTAGTATTAATAATAAATAATTAGTATTAGTATATGTAACGTTGAAAATGTAAGTGAATGAGTTAAAATTTTTTACATTAGTTCGGATATATTTCGCTATTACAATTGTTTTAAATCGACGTTGGACTAAAATTTTGTTTCACATATTTTTGCTTTCAAAACATTATACATTAAGAATGAAACATAATCACAACAGCTTCGATGGCGTAAGTTGATTCGGGAAAAAGGTAATGAAACGATGACGCATTTTCACAAAGACCCTGAGGCCTACGAAATATTTGGGTTCACATGTAGTAATATCACTCTTAATTATTACTAATGGTTTCTGCTTCTAGGCAAATCTTAATAGGCATTATTCAGGAGAGGTACTTACTTTCTCGCAAATGATAATTATAAAAATACCACTTTTTCGCCGCCATTTTTTCGCAAATCTTTTTTGTGGCCTTTCGCTTTTGCCTGTTACCTTAGCGTTTGCCTTTCTTTGAAAAAGCACGCGCAAAACGGAATTCAAAAATTCCTTTCAGACTTCCCTTCAAAAAGGGGATTGTTAAATGTGGAGTTTATTTTTTGAAGGAACTGTTTAATTTCACATATCCACACAGGAGCAGAAGGACTCGGGAAAAACTTTTGTTTCACAATAAGCGGTCCGTGTGTTAAATACCTTGCACCGCGCCTTCCATACAAAAAAGTACCTTTACAGTCCAATTAAAAACCTCCTACGAAATCCGATTTTTTTTGGGGAAAGGCAATTTTTTCTTCCCCGAAATTGAGGAATAAAATCCCTAGATTGGAGCAAAGGAACAAGGCTTTTAAAACCCCTCACCCACCCCACCCCCTCTTTCCCCCCACACCATCCCTCCCTCCTCCGCTGCTACTACCCCACCCCACAAACACTTTACTTTCACCGAATTAAATTCATGTCCCGTTAAAAGCCTTTCTACGACATCTGGCCCCGACGTCAGCGGCAGAAAACCCGGGAATGTTTTCGGCGGCGGTAAGGAGAGAGGAGAGGATGGGGGAGATGGTCCCCCTCCCCTTCCCTCCCCTCCTCCCCCCCGCACCAGTGGCCATTCCCCCACTCCCCTCCCTTTCTCCTTCTTTCTCGATGTGCTTCGGCGGTTTCTCCTGCGCCCCTTCTTTTTACGTCCTTCCCTGTCCGTTTTTATTTTCACCTCTCTCTCTCTCTCTCTCTCTCTCTCTCTGGACAAAGATGTATCTCGCATTAACTTTTCCGACGATCTATAGATGTCCCCTTGAGGAATCCTTCGATATTATTTCTAGAATGAGCGCCAATTCTGAAACCATCCAAAGATGGTTGATTGTTAAATATGCCCCACTTCATCTTAACTTAATCCCTCTTCAAATCTGCATGCATCCCACCTACTGTCATTCTATCCAAAATCCCTATTCTCTATTTCTACTCTTTCCTCGTTTACCCAACATTCTACCCTCCATCACAACCATCAACAACAAATCGCATCTGAGTATTCTCCTTCCCCATCTTCACCTTTCCTGCCTTCTTTGGATCTCACTCTCCCAACAATCGTCCCTCCTCCCCTACCATGCCAAACATTTCTTCATTCGTATTCCTCTCTGTCCACTCACCTTCTCCGACCTTCGCAAAACCACATCTTTCAACAGCTTGCAATCTATGCTCACCATCCTTCCTCATGAACCAGGTTTCGGATACATATAATGCTATGCACCATTTCAGGGTTTTCGCCAATCTTTTCTTCAATTCTTTATTTAGAGCCCCTCTCATCAACTCGTTTCTTTTCGCAAAGAGGCCTTTTTATGCCAATGTAATTCTTCGTCAAATAACCTAATAACTGAGTCCATTTTCTTTTTTGATGATTCCTAAATATGTAAACTATTCAACCACTGAATAAATCTGCTAAATCTTAATTTTAAAAAAAGCTGTAGTGTTTGGTTTCCCTTTTTTCGTTAATAAACTTTCCTCCTCGGAAAATAATTTTATAGTACTGAATGCAGCCGAAATTGACTTTGGATCCTCGGGTAACAGCCTTGAGGTTATACTCGACCGGAGTCTATGCTGGAAAGAACGTTTAAGTAACGTTTGTAAAAAGATGAATTAACTCATGTACCGCTTGAACTACTTTAGAAAGAGTATTACCCAGTTACTGAGAACTAATGTCATAGAAACACTTCTATTCCGCCTAGTAGACTATTGTGCTCTCTAGTATTCTGCGATATATCTCAGGAGAGAAGAACCTCAAACTTCAGCGGTTGGTAAATACTGGCACCAGATGCATGTCTTCGGCCTCAAGATGAGATGAACACATTACCTTTTAGGTCTGCGTTGAATTGCGGCCCACAACAACTAATTGTAATTAGGAAATACTTTTCCGCCAATTCTCTTCATAAGATATTGAAGACATGCCTTACCAAACTATCTTACTACTTTCTTCGGAATCTCCACAAATACCAGATCTGTCAGTGGCGAACCTCAGCCATTATATAGTAGTGCCCTCTCGCTTATCTGCGGAGACACTTCGCGCAACTCGTGCCACGTCGGTTCAACCCATCTCTGGAACTCACTCTCCCACCCTATTATACTGAGTGCATCCTCTCCATCATCCTTCAAAACACGATCACGCAAATTTATGTCCAATACTGAGCGAGAGGATAGTTTGTCAAGTGAAGTGGAATATATGTTTTTTAAAATCTCCTTTTACTTACCTTATTTATTTATATTCTTATCGCCACTGTTTATTTATTTATTTTTTATCCAAATGCCCACCCAAATACGGAACTTAGCCACTTATCGTGCCATAATATTACAAAAGAGGAGGAAACAACCGCAGGCATCCATGCCCTAGGTCGAGAATTAAAAATACACCAAGACGGGTTTACCCCGTCCGCCCCCGATGCACGTGTCGCATCACATAATGTACGTAAATAAAATGCATCCTTCCATTATTCTCTCCCTCCACGACGAAACTCCTATTTCTAATGCCTCGTCTTCTCTCCCGTCGCATCATTCTCCCCTTCCCCCTCCCTCCACTCATATTTTCACACCGAGGTTAATTTTGCCCCGAGAACTCCCTCTCTCTTTCATTCTCCCTCCCTCCCTCTCTGTTATACGTCTCTTCGCCCGTTCGCCTTCTACCGTCACGAGTCCGGAGGACTGCTATCGTTACTGCTTCTGCGTGCATCCCCTCTCACCTTCGCCCCGCCCATTCCTAGTTTCACTGGCACGCAGTTTTCACAGCGGGGGCGAAAATGGGCACTTTTCCCCGCCATTATCACCCGTCTCCTGCGATGAGGGAAGGGAACGGACTCCCCTCCTTCCTATCAAAAAGGAAGATAGTTTTGTGGGGGGGAGAAAGAAAGAAGAGGTGAGGAATTGTGTGCGCGGGAGGGATGGGGGAGAGAGAGAGGGTTAAAAATAATGAAGGGCCGAGGGGTGGGTGGGAGAGGGCGGAAAGGGAGGTGAGGGGGGTGGAGAGAACGAAAGATTCAACCCTCCCACTCCTCCTCTATCCGAGTTTAGGGCGTGAGGGGAAGCCGTCGAACCAGCCCCCCCCCCCCCCCCCCCCCGTTCTGGGCACCCATCACGCGAGGAAGCGTTCTCGCCTCAGCTAGACCGAGGATAAAGCAAGAAAAAAAAATAAATAAATTAAGAAAAAATCTTTGCGTTTTCGCCATTTCAAAGGAGGCACGGAGATGGAGAAGGGAAGGGAGGGGGGGGAATGGAATGCGTGCGTCGTCGTCCTCTCTGTCTCTCGCAAAATATGCGCAATCGCAGCCGATTTATTTCCCGGAACGTGATCTTACCGACCGGGTTAGTTTTGTGGATTAACCCAAAGGTTGCGGGTTCGAATCCCGTCAAGGGCGTGGATGTTGTGTTGTCCGGATGGATTTTATCTTCGAACTGATGAGGTGCGAAATGAACATAGTCGTAGAAGCACCCTGTGAAGACAAAATCACAACTTATCACTGTGAGATCTTTAGATCGGCATTTGTCGTGTGAACATACGGAATCCTTTCGTTAAATCAGTCGTCCTTTCATAAGGTAGATATATGAACGAATGCAATATTTTCCACCAGACATGGTACGCACTGTAACTAAATTTAATAATTCAAGTGTAAAGTTTACGACGTCAAGATTTACTTCGTTGAAATTTTGTTAATCCAAGATTAACAAATGAATGTATAAGGTTCGGTAAAGAATGCGTAATCATGATGATGCACAATACACGATATAACACGTGAAATAGAAACACAAAAAAAGAATTGAACTTACTATGCATATTTCGATGTACACCGCCACCGTTATCACCTAGGAGAATCATTTATATATACATACATATGTATACATATATAGATATCTATATATATATATTATATATATATGCATATATAATATTGCGAATAGACCCTGCCGGATTGCACAAAGCAACTTACTCCTTCCTCATCTTCCAAACCTTTCTCATTCTGGAGGAAGATTTCTTGGGTTTCCATCCGTGTCCAGGGGTTGTTTTCCACTAACGTTTCGAAGGCTAAGTCTGTCATCGTCTTCAGGGTGATGATTTGAATCCTCCATAAGTTCCTCCAATCTATTCGCCGGGAAAACCTGAGATCCTCTCTCATTCTCTCTCTCCGTGGACTCTCTTTCTGTCTTCCGTCCACTTTGTCCCTAGTTTCTTTGGGACTTAGTTCTCTGACATCACGTTCCACGGATGTATCTTATTTCTATATGTGTGTTCTGCTTGCAATGTCTACATGTTCTATTTTGGCATTTGTAAATCATTTTGAAATTGTAACATCCATGGTATTGTTGATTTGACACCTTGTAAATATATTGTGACATTCTTTATAGTTCTTGTCCCTGAGTGTCTATTCATATGTCAGTAAAATTACAATCTTCTTTTTCTAAATATCCACCGTTAATTTTGGACATCTTCTCTCTTGTTTTCCGGGAGTATAGTCCGTACCCTTCTTCTGTTACGTTTGGGTCGAGAATTTTCCTAATGATTTTGCATTCCTCTTTTAATATGTTTTCTAGGTCTCTTTTATGTGTAGTGTACTTGCTGTGTTGTAGTGTCTGATCTTTTTGTTTATGGAAATGAATTTCTTGTTTTAAATATTGTGTGTCTTGCCATATGCCCTCTTCATTTTCTGTAGTCGAGTCTTCTGCGCGAACTTCTCTCCTCTACTGTGGGTTCAAGGATCTCTCCTAGGTATTTGAAGTGTGTGACTCTGTTTATCTAGCCGTATTTTTGTTCAGTATTTGGATGTCTAGTTTTGAGCAAAATAATTCAGTCTTTTGGAAGGAGATTTTTAGGCCAACTTTCTCTAAACATTCCTTGAGGACTTGTGTCTGTTTGGTTGCTGTTGTTTCATTGCATACGAGTATGGCTATATCGTCTGCGAAAGCTAGGCATGAAATTTCAATGTTGTCTTTAGGTCGTGCGAGTCGTCTCGGTTTCCAACGCCCTTAGTTTTTCAGTACTTTTTCCCATTCTTTCATGACTTTGTTCAAAACTAAATCGAAGAGGAGTAGAGATAGTCCGGGAGGAAAGGTTTATGAGGACGGGAATGGCAGGATCATAAATCAGGGGAAACTGAAGTGGATTTGGAGAAGCCGTGTGTAATTCATTCATTCGGCCTCTCCCTCATTGGTGGTCGGTGTCCGCACATTGTTGAATAAGACGATTCGAGGAGGCGTTGAATGGCGTGTGACCACGCAATTTTCACCACTCCCCCCGTTGCAATCCGTCTCCGTCAACCTCATGACCACCACGAGGCCGACAGAATTACACTCTATTGGATGGCTACTCTCGCTCAGGAGGGATATAATTATATATATATATATATGTGTGTGTGTGTGTGTGTACATAGAGAGAGAGGTAGGTTCTATTACTTTTGCTCTGCAAACGTTTCAAACGACAACACGCCCCAGCATATGGGGAACCTGGCTTGAATGTATATACATATTCTCCGGCGAGTCCTAAGTTTAGAAGCTCCGGATTTCTGCCCGAGGTAATGATAATGGAGTTCGGATCCTTCCATTGTTTGCTGAGCGGAATGAAGACCCCCTTCCCCTTTCCTAATCCCTCCCCCTCCCCTGTCTCTTGGGGAAGCCGAGATCCTCCCTCCCCCTCCCTCAAGTTCCTTTCCTCTTTCCCTCGAACGATAATGCAAAACTTACCCTGCCTTAGCTTAGCTCTTGGCAATTCACGTGCGAAGTCCCTCATTGAGAAATGCCGAGAGGGAGGGAGGGGAGGGGGGCAGGTGGGAGGGATGGGGGGGGGGGGGGAGGGGCAAAAGAGGGCTTCCCCCGGGGCGCCGGCCCCCGCGGGGGGAAGGGGAGGCCGCCCCGGCGCCACCA
>WURS02070262.1:0-10447 GCA_011762765.2 Rhinocypha anisoptera | reverse complement strand
GTCTCTGTACGTTCCACTAGTGTTCGAACCAATATTATTCACATTGTGAACCTTTTCGAAGTGATTATATATATATGTGTGTGTGTGTGTGTGTATATATATATGTGTTTGTGTGTATGTATATAAGTATATTTGTATCTTATTGTTTGCTTTGCGTATGGATTTACTCTATTGTTTGAAATGTAGGAATTTCGTAATGTTTTTATGTAATTAGCTGAGAAGCTGTAATGCACCCCTGCCGATTGGATTCGCCTGGATGTAGCTTGCTCGTCGGCTAACCCAAAGGTCCTGGGTTCGAATCCCTCCCTCCTGGGCAGGGGTGTTGTGTTTCTCCGGATGGGTTTGTTCTATGATATGAAGAGGTGCGAAAGGACCATAGCCGTCGACGCTCCCTACAAACAAAAAATAATACTACTATTCTAATTGTACCCGAAAGACATTCCATATTCACACTACCATCCTCACGGAAAAATCTTCCTGAATTTATTAGACAAAACTTGTGTATTTAACGGTATTTTCATAACCAGTTGCTTAACAGGGAAGACATTTTGTATAAATACGATATATTAGCTAAATGTGATCTTAAAACCTTACCTGGATAAGGCACTATTTTCTACTCTCTCTACAGATAACGTGGAAATCCCCCCTTGCTTTATTCCTCAAAAACAGTACAGGGAGACGAGTAAGTTGAAGGTAGCTACTACAGTGATTCGACCGAAAGCGCCAAGCGTTGTTCGTTTGGCACCTTGAAAAATGTTCACTCTGAATAAAATGCCTCCTTTGTCACTCCGTTCGCCGTTCGTTCTAGCAATTCTTCCCTTGGGTCTCCTTTGATTTTCATTACCTCATATATTTTAATTTACATTCTTGGATGATTCCCACACGTGGAACTCTTGGTGCTGAAATCACTCCTTTACTCATTTTAACGACCCCCCCCCGCACTAGCCTTGTTTCTTGACTCTTTTTTCCTTCTCTACGAACACCTGCGCCTTCGGTATTTCCAGCATCACACCGAATTTGGCTTTGCCACTGAGGATATTGGATCTCTCCACTTCCCATATCTTCAAATGGCCTTCCTCTCCTTTTCATAAAACCGTCTAGTGTCGTTTCCTTCTCGAGTTATAATTTATATTTTTCTGACAGCAGTTCCTATGAATAGAACGCGATATGACCCATCATTAGCACCCATAACCTGTAAGATATAATAAATAATTTTTATCCTACTAGATGAGTTTTGAGGTTTTTAAAGGTCAAGGCCTTTAGAAATTGGTGAAACAAGTAGGCACATTAGAATTTTTGTTAAATACACCGTAAATATTATCAGTGTAGGAATAAAACCATGTAAAACATTTCACAGAAATAAATGTTATCAAATATTAATTACATAATTAATTGTGATTATCATAGCGTTTAAAATTGCGGCACTGAACTGATGTAGATGTTATTCCCATTTAAGGCATCGTTATCCGATATAATATGGATCAATTTAATTACACAATTGAATTTAGATCACTAAGAATCTAAAATTTACCCATGTGTTACGAGTGTTTTTTTGTCAAGAATGGAATTTGTTTTTAACGTATTAACTTGATCTCCCATTCATAGTCTTTCAATATAGGGATTTTTTATGCTCTACAGTCCTTTTCTAATAATTTATGAAATTTGTTTCTGTTTTCCCTAAATATATTATTTTCCAGTGGTCAAAACAGACTCCTAAAGAAGCCTTCACCGCGGCCATAGAATCATGGCGTCGACGTTGCGAAAAATGTATACGGCTGCAGTGATATTACGTCGAGAAGTAACACAAGTTTCATTGTTTTTAAGGTGAATAATTAGTTAGAAAAAAAGTCGAGGGTTTTGTAAAGTGATTGCACCTCGTATCTTATGGCACCAATTATGCTGCTCAAAGTTACATAATTTTTCAAACAAAAGTTCCTTATGGGTATAAAATCTCTAGCATTTTTCCCGTTTTCTGTTAAGGTAATGGTTTTATAACGCTTTTACGCTTCATCGGTTTAATAAATTCTGTGATTTAAAAAGTTTATAATCATTTTTGTTTTGGTTAAATCATGAATTTTTGAAAAAATTAAACTTCTGGGGATATTTACCATTAATAATTAAAATACCAAAAATGTGTGTGAAAAAAAATACTCATTTAAATTTATTTTGATTTTTTTTATTGATTTTCCGTATCAAATTATTCCTTTGTGTACAAGTAAGGGCTTGAAGCACAAAATGTAAATTATCAATTAATTTAGAAATATGATTATATCATAAATGTTATTTCAATTATTTCAAATATAAATTGTAGCAACTTGACTGTGAATTTACTATAAATTTGGGTAAAAAGAGTTTGTCCCAAGTCCTTAGTTAATGGAAATCTATTCTGTTTTATTGATACTGCTAATTTTAGAAGAAAATCACAAAGTTTTCCCGCTAGATTTTAGAAATTTTTTAAATAATTTTTTATTATATGAATGATTGACAGATTTGAATGGTAAATGTATTTCTTTAACTAATTCGTTAATAAAATTTAAGTTATCTCTCTTAAGAACTATCTCGGTTCACTTGGAATATTGATTAATAATTTCGGATCAAATAAAAAATTACTCCTACATTCAGAGATTTGATAAAGGAAAAACGGGTGCTGTATGTCCCATGGCACATGCTTGGATTTTAATATATTCACGTCACAATTATATCAAGTTTTCGTCTTTAAAATCCTTCATATTCATTTCAGTTGAGGTTGCTCGGACAATGATACTTAGAATTCTTCTCAACCTTACTCATCTTTACTAGTTCCCAGCAATTTTTCCTCGCCTTTCCTTTGAGGGCTGGAGAGAAAAAATACAAGCCATGGGGTACGAGAGGATGCCTTTCAAACTCAGTCTCATCAAATATTCAAATATCTATTCCAATGCTGTCTCCTCCGCTCTCCGTCATCTTTCCTTTTATTCTCCTCATCCATTCTGGGATGAAAGTTGAAGATTCCCTGCCTCTTATTTATATAAATAAAATTTTGCTTGTCAGATCAAATACTTTCCTCATGCTAGCGCATTACGAAGAGCGTATTCGAAACCATCAGGGAGGAAGGTTATTCAGTTCCTTTTTCAAAGCAAACTCAATTTTCTCGCCTTAACTGATGATTTTTATAGAAAATTTAATACCGTTTTATTTTTTAAACATAGAATCACGTTGATATCATGCGGAATTTTCTTCGAAATAGAGATAAGAACTTTTAGAAAATGTGAATCCAAGCATTGTCGAGTATGAATTTTAACTTACCGTCGGGGAATATTAATGATGTTTTTCTCGGCGATTTCTGAAAATGAGTGAGTTCAGTTGCTGTTTTCCATGTCAAAACAGTTAATTAAGTATATTAAGAACATGTTAAACATGGAAGGGTTCATTACCACGAAGTAACTTATCTCAAGAAGTTATATTGTATACTTCCCGAGAAACTATAGCACATTAATCCGATTTCTTTTATTTAATGTATAACGTTAATTTAAAAAAAATTAAAGGCATGGTGATTCCTACAAGTGAGGCAGGGGACGAAGACTATTTTCAACTAAACAAAAATGGATTGGAAATTGTCGAAGGGCGGTATGACTTAAGAAGTGGAGATGGGGAAGGAATATATCGAGGCAAAAGAGATTGTTTGAGGAAGGCGTAAGGTATGAAATCTTGGAAAGTAAAAATAAACACAAGAACCTATGTAAAAAGGAAACGCTTGAGTAGAACTTTTTCATAATAAATGAAAGATCGAATGTGAACTTTATATGATAAAATATAATTGATCAACCGGACAAAAAATTTAAACAATAATATATACATATATTTTATTCTATATTTAGTAAAAATGAAGTAAAAATATGTCCCGATGTTCGATTTTGCTATGAATGACGAGTTAGTGAAATAAGAGGTTTTTCAGGAGTTTGTATCAATTAGGGAAATAAATACTGCTTTATATGCTATTTTCTGAGGAATTAACAAACTATTTATGCTCATTATTTATAATACTAAAAGTTCAAATATATCTGTTGAAATGTTTAATTTTGAAGATGTATTTGGAAAAGCAGATTTTGATTTTTAAAACGCTCAGTTTACACATTAAAAATTAATAAATTTGTTTAGGTTTTTATACTTAAAGAAATCTGATATTAAAAAGCCATTTCTAACATCAAAAAATTATATGTCAGCCTGTATTATATCTAACGAGCATAATCGAATTCTAGTTGAGTTAAATTTTAATTTTTACAAGCGTTGGGATATCATTAGCAGATAACAGCTATTTGATAAATATATTTTTACTTATTTTACATTTAATTTAAATGAAACCCATTATATTAACCTTTGGTTATAGAAAAACTCCAGTAAGGATGAAAAACTGTAAGTACTACCGGCCACGATTCTTATTAAATTCTATAAAATAAAGAACCACGTTTAAATAAAGAGAGTAGTTACTCATCTCTTATTTTCAATCTTTGCGTACACGCGCACATGTTTCATTTTACTCTGAAATTACCCATTTTTGTCGATGTGAAATAGTATAGTCATAAATAAATCGGCTTTGGTGTGGGTGGTTGTCACGAACATGTATCCCCGGGTGGACCCTCTCTGGATGCCATATCGAAGTCACGCGCTTTCCAAAGGGACGACAGAGTTTGGCGGACAAGGGTGAGGGTATCACGGAACAAATTCCTCAGCACGACCCCACTACTCGTCCTGGGAAGCGAAAAACGCTTCCCCGAACTTCGGCGGGCACCGACCGACCGGTGGCCCCCGGGGCGCGCAGACCCCAGAAACCACCCGATGTGATGGTTCCCGCCACCGCATCAACGAGGAGAAGGAATAGAAAAATATTTGGTGTTCCACATGCAGTCCAGGCCACCCGATAGCTGTATCGAATAGGGTGGAAAGTAAATATTTTGCGAAGGAGCGAAGTCATCTTGATGAAAATAAATTAACCAAGGGGTGCCTAAAAACCAAGCACGAATATCACAGCACCGAACACAACAGGGGGAGTAGCACGGAACTTCAACATCGAATCACTTCGTAAGCGTATGATTTCGAAATGACTGCTTGTTTGAGGGATATTTGCTTGGTTTTTATTTCCAGCGATGTCCTAACCATTTCAATGATTTTTTGAACGAACGAGCATTTAGCAATATTGCGGTATTTCCAAATTATTCTTTTGATGAATATTCCCTTGAGTCTTATTTCAGTGTTTCTGTTTTCCTTCGGACTGGTAAGAATAATATGGCTTCTGCCAATATTGACATGCATACATACTCCTGGGATTTACGCTTGGCCAAGCCTTGCTGCTGCTGTTCAATATAGTTACTGTTGAAATGAAATTTATTTTAACGTGTACTTTTAAACTAGGTTAATGTAGCCATCAACAAAGAGCTAACTTATATTGAAATCGTGAATTAATTAATAAATATGTATGCAACTACCTACACTATATGCACCTCTTAAATGAACCCGGTATTATTATCAGGGAAACCTTCGCGCCAAATGGGGTGTAGTAGAGGGAATACGAGAAGGAAGCGAGAGTTATGTGGGAATCGATTCATATAATTACTCTGAAACTTTCGCAAATCGTCGGGCATGTTGGGAGTTCGGAAGCCCTTGTGAAATGAGAGCACCGAGGCCGTTGATGCGAGACTAGTGAAAGAGAGAGCGAGAGTGAGAGAGATACGGGAAGCAAGGAAAAACGAAATTAGAGCCGAATTAAGTCTCATTAAGCGCGGGGATCACTTTCGAAGAAAAATAATTGCGGGCGATTCTTTTATATTTTCCGACTCATGTCCGTAAAATTGAAAATGGTATTACGTAATTGGTATAATTATCACTTTTTAAAGTGACAAGGGGATCTGTACTGGAATAATATTTTTTTTGTTCGATTTGATTTATCGAAAAATGGTGCGGTTTTTTCAGCTGTGGCGGAACAGCATTTTTAAATGTACTCTAAAAATGTCGAACATGGTGAAATTTGGGTCGTTTCAAAGAAACCGTTTTCAGAACGAAGAAAGAAAGGGTCTCGAATGAATCTCTGATAACACGGCGTGATGGGAAACATGGGGTGAAAATTACAGATGTGCATGTAACATATATTGCGTGGGCAGTAGCTTCAAGGGAGCGGAATTTGGGCCGATTCTAACAAGCCTTGGTTGCGTTCCAGGTCATAGTGATTATGCGAGGATTGCCAGCGTCATACATTAGTCCACTCCATCGCACAGGAAACTCGTGCAATTCTAAGAAATGGATACAGGATTGACATCGTTCACTTGAGATCACTCCAGGAATAAGATCCCGGAGTAATGAGGTAATTTTGCTGGATGCCCTCGTGCGATTTGGAGGAGAGAGGGAGTAGGGATATGGGGAGAGGTGGGGGAGAGATGGAAGTGTCGTGGGTGTGCCCAGAGTGCGCGCGTACGAGTGCGTGCGTTTGGTTGTGTGTGTGCGTGTGTGTGTATGGGACCTGCGCTCCGAAGAAGGAAGAGGTAGACTTTCGGGGCGGGAGAAGGGGTGCGTCTGGTTCGGAAGGGGTGGTAATGCGAAATCAATAGATGGCCTGGGATGGGGAGGAATGCATAAAGAGTAGGGGAGTGGGGATTTCGGGGAAGACACCCCTCTACTGAGTGTGTGTGTGTGTGTGTCGGGTATGGGGGAGGGAGTGGTGGGAGGGGCGACCGGGTAAGGCGATCTCGCGGCAGAGAGGGGTGGGGCCGAGAGGGGGAAGGGCGCCCTCCCCCACGGAATCCAAAGCTTTTGAAGGGACCTCTGTGCGATTGTGCTAGGGATGGTGTGTGTGTGTGTGGAGGGTTTTTGGGGTTGAGGAATACATAAATCACGGCGGATAGAGAGGGGTGGCTTAGGGAAAAGGGTTCCCGGAGAGAAGGGGTGAGGTAAGGACACGAGGGGGCAGGAGGAAGATTGAGAGGGATGGGTAGGGTGGGTGGGAGAGGAATGTTTTCAGGGTCTGAAGTATTGGAAAAGGGGTTTACCCTCAGGGAAGGACTGAGAGGGTGGGAAAAGTAACTGCGTTATTAGTGCAGAAAAGAGGGAAGGGAGTTTATAGGGCCAAGAGATGAATGAGTGATTGTGTTTTAGAATTTTTACACTCTGCGCATGATGGGATACATAATTCAAAGGCGTCTTCTAACTTTTTTTCAATTACGATGGTTGGATAATTTTTAATTAGGAAGTATTATGATAAGAACAATTTCTTTTCGTTTCCATAGGATTGTTTCATCTTTAATAAACCACCTCAATTCAATTCTGGTCAATTCCAAACTTCATATTGTTCACCACAGCGATGACGACTATAGTATTTTAATGCATTATTAGATAAGAATGTTTTAGTAGCTTGTTTATCATATAAAAATATTTAGTTACTGTAGAAAAGATTATAATTCACAGAAAAATATATAATTTCACCCGCGATATATCCACTCGCTTAATTTGTTCTTTCATAATGTGCATTTACTTTTTACTCTGTAAGTTATATTAAAATCAAACCACTATGACTTCTTCACTAATTAAAATAATACATTAGTATTACCAGTAGTTTCTTAGCCTATTATTAAGTGGGAAATTCTGTCAACCTTCCTAAATAATTATATCTCTCTCCATTAATTCCTTGTTTTCACATCGTACTTAAGCGTTCGTAAACCCAACGAAAGCTCTGCAATGCCCTGAAGAAATGGAGAGAGCTACGAAGAAACGCCACGGAGACCAGAAGATTAAAAGTCCTTTATATTATAGGGGGCTACTACATATCCTTAGATACAGAGAAATAAGTTTATATAATTGAATATATTGCAAAAAGCTACTAATTGTTGTGTCGTTAATAGTTCTTGATAGTGTATAGAATAACTTGCACGGATAGGCGAACTTAAAGCAATAAAATACTCGTCTCTAGTGATAAATAAATGAAGATAAGACTTTCATTTTTAATAAAATTTTTCCATCTATCGACAAGCAACTGTACTACCTGAACCTCTCACACGGTTCCCATATGTCTTTATTAATCTGGGTGCGTCATAGTGAGATAATGCATCTCTTTATTTTCACCATGAGGATGATGAACCACTGAAGCCTAATAAATAGTAACTGGAAAAACTAAAAGTTTTATTTATTAAGGTAGTAAGAATAACTTAAAGAAAACGCCACTATGTAGTAAGAATATTTTTAAGAGCATGTGGGATTGATAAATAGGATTCCGGTCCCGTAGCTAAGACAGAAGTACTAATTTTATTTGCAATTTTGTTTTTGGTGCTGAAAATACAGTTGTAGTTTCATTCAAATCTAAGGTAATGACTTTCAATAAATTATAAACTGACATTTTTGGCATGTTTTTATGGCATGAAACATATTATTCAATGTATTCCCTATTTTGCACTGCACTGTTTGCGAGATACATCTCCGGAACTTCCATTGGTAAGACAAAATCCAATAGAAGATAAGGTCAGAAGTATTATGAGATCAATCATGTCCAAACCTCTCTCCAACAAAGGAAAATTAATTTTTTTGTGCTAGCAAAGCGGTAGAAATGTAATACCTGAACATACAGAAATAGTTTCCATAAAAGCAACCCATCGTTATCCCAAACATTATCCAATTGAAAAATCAACCTTATCTCAACAAACCGGCCATCTTCATTTCAACCCATCAACATTTATTTCTGACTTACATCATTACTCAGAAAACCAATTATCCCTACTGAAGCCAAGGTACCCATACCACTAGTCATACGTCACTTGTCTAAATCGCCCATTGGTGCAGATATCGTCAAACCTGTAATCAATCACATTCCATGTGGAATAATAATCACATCCAGTGCCCGGACCGTACTGAACACTCCAATATAATATCTCACCCCAAAATAACTCACAAAACGCAAACAACACAGACATAGCCTTCTCATATAGTATACTGGGGTCATAATACACATGACTGGTCAGCAGGAGGAATTTTTTTTCTCTCCTGCTCTGGCGTTGGAAAGGAAGGGAAGTAGCGATGTGGAAATGCAGATCCTCTTTGGCAGGGAAAGATCGATTCTGTGCGAGGGGGCGAGGAAGACTTGGGAAGAGGTCAAATGTTCTCGCCTGTGAATGGAAAAATATCCCCCTATTGCATACTATGACAATCCTAACCGAAAGAGTTCTCCGACGAGAGCGTACATGTTTTCAATTCGTCATTTATACTTGATGATGTAACAGAATTGAGAGAAAGGGCACAAGAATCACTCTTTGCAACATTTTCTCGGCCTTCCCGGAATGGCTTCTTCCTAGACTTCCACTTCTTCACGCTGCGCAGGACGGATTTTTGTGATTGGAGTGTGTCTTGACTCAATCCTGGCGACGACAGTCAGAGGGCTATGATAACTCACTGATCTTTGAGCATAAACATTTTCAATTGGTAATAGCTTCCTGTTAAGCATATGATCATCATATTCTATGAGCATTATGAATTCATAATGTAAACCAACTCTGGTATGGAGGAGCGAAAGAATCCAAAAATTATTTTTTTAAGTTCTCTGAGACATTTATTAACAGGGAATGAGTCCTATTTTACTCTAAATCCTCTTTCCACAATGTACCTGTTTTTTATGGAACTCTTTACTCATCGGTATTTATTAATACCGTCCTTTCGAGTCTATGCTATTGAAAAATACACAGCCAAACTTCAACATTAAGGACTCCTTAATGTGGCGAAGGATTAGGTTAAAATAAGGGCTAACCATTGAGTTTCAATCGCCTTAATTTTACGTAAAATCTGAAAATGCCAATCTCTTGTAATTAGGATTATTATCCACGACTAAATCTATACTCCACCAACAGCTTGTAAAAGTAGCTATTACAACTTTTGTAATTGTTCTTCCACCAGTTTTTTCATGTAAGGTTAGAATCATTGGTATCCTCCATATTCAAAACATTATAGAAATGTATTATCCAAATTCCGTATTCGCTGTTTAAGGTAGTAAGTCAGTCATAAACTTTATTTAGCATAACCTTTCTTCTATTACACTTGCTTCGTTTTTGCATCAGTGGCATAATGTTCTCCAAGAGATTTTCAGTTATTTTTTGGGTGTTAGAAATAAGAACTTTTTTTTAAAGACAAGTGCAACTCCCGTCTTGATGTAAGATGACCGTAAACATATCCGATGATATCCGTTTCCAAATTAATTGCGCCCAAATAGTACGTGATTCCGAGATCCCCTAAATTTACGACTCGTGATAGATATTTATGCAATTTATATTTTTTTGTGCCGTCAAGCATCGCATGAGATTCAATCTACCGCCTCCAAACACACCTCACTCAACCAACCCCTCTCAGCCAATCACGAACTCCTTCCCACTCCACCTCTAAGCGTCCGGTCCAACCCTCGCAGTGGCAGAACGGCAAACTCCTCCTTCCTTCCTCTCTCCTCCCC
>WURS02070242.1:0-10448 GCA_011762765.2 Rhinocypha anisoptera | reverse complement strand
ATACACATATATATATATGTGTATATATACATATATATAAGTATATATATATTTATATATACACATATAATTATATATATACATACATATATAAGTGAATATATATATATGTGTGTGTGTGTGTATATATATATATATTCACACACACAAATATATTTATATATTTATGAAACATGGACAAAAACAAGAACAACACAAGGACACAGGAAGAAATCTTCAGAGAGAATATGACCATAAAATACATTTATACTAAACTATGACAGGCCTGCCAACCACCACCAATTTAAAAGAAGCAAAGAGAGACATCTCAAAAATTTCAATTACTCATATGAGTCATCATACAAACTTGTATCTACTATCGGAACAGACTTTGAAATTCTTGATACCCAAACGATATCGATGAATTGAAGTCGTCAAAAGAGCGAACAATGGGGCAGGGTGATCAAGTGGTAATTAGGAAAAATAAATTAGCTCACTTGAAAACTCTTCGGTAGACCAACCCTTGGTTTTTTAAAAATACTTTTTACTGAGTGGATATCGCAAGTATTTTAATTTCACCAGAGAAACAGCTCGACCAATTCAGATTCTGTGTTGGTTGGTTAGCAACCGATTCACAGTCTGACTCTTGGCAAATTCAATATTTGTCACCCAGAAATGTATACAGTGAGAACTATGATTTCAATTTCAAAAAAAATTATCCTCTAAAAAAATGAAAGATCCTTCTATTAATACACACAGAGTGATTACTCCTTGAGTAAAAGTTAGGGATATTCGAGTTCAAACCTCAGTTTCATGCTAATCGCCCAACGAATCTTTATTTGGATTATTAACAAATTTCAGCTTGTTTTATGGTATTGGAAAAAAGTTTCTAATCCCTTCTGTGCACATTTTTTTTACCTTCTGAAGCAAACCCAAAACTTTTCTCTATAAAACCACAGAAGAGAGACACTTATTGGAATCCAAACCTTAACTTTATCAGGACTGATTCTCTGTCTAAAGGTTAGCCGACTCTTTTGCTCTGTAAATTAAAACAAACAAAGTTGTCGTGAAAAATGTGAGACAACACTTTTGCTTAATTAATTGGGTGGCCGTACATGATTGCAGTTTGCACCTTCGATCGGCTCTTCATTACTGTCATGCGAGTACCGCTAGGATCTTAAAAGTTTTGGATGAATTTATTAACGATTTATGATTGCTTGGGTTGATCAAGCTTCGCAAGACACGAGGAAAATTCAGAAAAAAACAAATCAGATTTTTTTTTACCGTAGTGTTCTTTTCGTACAATGTCTGCCAATCCAGTTTCTCACGCAACAATAACAAACTTTGAAGTGCTGCTTCAACAGTTAGATGGTTGGTTAAATCACAAACAACTCGAGTATCCATAATTTTTACTCGGATCGCAATAGAATCTCTCTTCCACGGTGCATGTCAATTCAAATAGTGAACTTCAGCAATGCACATATGATGCTTTCCATCCCAATATTTAAAACTTCAAATTTAAAATGTCAGAAGGTGGCAGGCCTGTTAAACAAACCTGGAGCAAAAGAAAGACAAGATGGTGGAGCTTAAAGGGAGAGAAAGTGAGAGAGAGAGACTAACAGAGAGAGAGAGAGAGAGATGAATTTATTTATATTATTATTAAAATGGAACAATTTCTTACTGTTGGCTTCTGTGAAAGAACATTGTCGAGGGACAACACAACATGTTGTTGTTCATTCGGATCCATGGTTACGTGGGTAGGGAGGGATGTCGAGTACGTTTGAGAGTACATGGATGAAATTTGAAAAGAAGACGAGACATTAAAACAGATGGGAGAACAAGACGAAGGACAAGAGTTTGGAAAATAGCGCAAAATGGTGGAAAAGAGGACAAGATGGTTGGCATGTGGAGAGAGAGCATGGTTGGTGTATGAGGATATATGGATTCGCAGAGAGAGAGAGAGAGAGATAGAGGAATGGGACGGACGAATGTGAAAATAGGAAGCGAGAGAGGGATGAGAGAGAGAAGAGAAGAGAAGAACAACAATCACACGATAGTTGAAATGAATTGATGAGATAATGTGGAGTGAGAAGATGATATTATGTGAAAACAAAAGGGCACATTTAATAATTGCAGAAAATCATTATTATTTCATCGGTATCATTTGAAAGAGCCAAATCCCGTGAAAAATTAAAACAGAAAATTGAAACACACACAATTTTTTTAACCAAATGACCAATCAAACAACATAAATGCAAAAGGCGGATTGCATTGTTATAAGGGATTCAATTGTAATATAGTGTGGATTTAAAAAAATGTGGGCATCGATTGGAGAGAGAGAGAACAATGGCGGAAAGAGCAACAAGAGCACATTAAGGAGAGAAAAAAGTCAACTCGGTGAAAAAAATTTAAAAAGAGAGTAAAAATTCAAAATGATTGACCGACAGATCATTCGCAAAAGAAGAGAGATTCGTAATCATTCACAATTGATGTCATCGTATTTTATGTTATTTTATTTATCGATCAAAGATTAGCAAGACAAAAATGTCATCGTCGGTTGAAAATGAAAAAAAAAACGCATGAAAAAAAAAATAAGAGATGGATATCCCAAGTGTAAATTGTAGACGAAACAAATTAGATAAAAAAAAAAGAAAGTTCGGATCAAAAGAAAATTATATATGATAACGGAATTCAAAAATATTCAAATTTTTCACGGTGCATCACGGGAAGAAGTTAGGAAGTCGTTATGTTGCGCAATTGTCATCCGGAAAGACCAAAACAAAACAAAGAGACGGCATCACGCCAAACGTATAAATGATATTTATATATATATATACATAAAAAATGTGCTCGCAAAGAGTTTAAGATGGTATTTAACCGGAAAAATAATGGAACATTTAAACATGACCGGTAGCGAACATAGCAAAAGGCGTTTCGGGGGCACAGTGAGAGGAGAACGCGGTCCCGAAACGATTGGAATATCAAAGGACGGAACATAATCGCAATTCAAATGATTCGTTAGTGCAGGTAGTGTTTAGAACAGCAGAAAATGGCCACCACCCGCGCTAAGCATCGAATTTTCCGAATGCAAGCTGTCTGTCGTCACTTTGACGGATCGCGAAACCCTTTCTTAAGACGCATTGATTAACTCTGTCATATATCATGCCACCAGAGGAAGAATTTACCTTACGAACAACCATAACCGGTGGTATTAGAAACTGCCATTTGTGATATATATATATATATATATATCGAATAAAAGAGGTTATCGTAAACGAGTGAGAGGAACCACTGCACGATAAGGTCAAATTCATTAAGATTATTAAATTCACGCAGGATAGATGAGAAATTCGGTGCCTGAGCGACAAGTGGAAAATACTAATTAGTAACAACTTGCATACCTAATAATACACCAATCTAAAAAACAAAATGGTGCACTTAGAGGGTAATTAGAGTCCGGCCGCGTGAAATAGTCCAGCGCACCCCCTCTCTCTGTCCTCGGCTATCCCCACTCCGGGCTCCTCCCTTCCTTTACCGTGCCTCCCCTATCATCGTTACGTCATTGTAGTTGCCAGCTCTTGTCGTTTCCGTTCTCTCTTTCTCGGTTTTGCGAGATTATGTTTGTTTGTTAACATAGGGAGTTAAATGTAATTTTCCATGTTTAGCATTTCATTGAAGAAGTTCATCAATATTAATTTGTTATATTAATTTCCCTCCGGCGGTGTGAGGAAAACTGGTAACACTGTTTGCCTCCCCTCCAGCGTGTGATTGAGAGAGTAAAGAAGGGTAGGTAAGGCCGGGAAGGGGGGGTAGGTAGTCGTAACTCCAACAACAGGTCAACGAAAAGGACCATTTCATCGCGGCAGGACTATTGTATCGCACATTGATTCCAACCTTCACATACACATACTCTCCTTCTATGAAATGTCTAGCAAAGAATACTGACGTTGATATAGAGACAAAATTCTAATCTCATGTTCACTGTGACTTTTTAGTTAACTGGATTTTAATCAATAACATTCATTTTTCGCCTTGTAGATCCTCCCGATTATTGGGGCTGAAATTTATCAAAAGATTTTTTATGGTGAAATTTCGACACCCAGAATACTTAACGCTCCTCGGTCACTATTTGCTATTCTGACGGATCTAGTTATGTTAAGATGCTTAAATTAAAACTGACATTCTAGCACCAAATCTATTTAAATTTAATCACATTTTAATCTTTCAAATTATATGCTTTTCGTAACTTAATGTATGGGGGTCAATAACGGAACGTCAAAATAGGAACATGAATTATGGACACCAAGTGTAATTTCAGAGGGCAGGGTTAATTTTTTTTTCGTTTTAGCACACAGAAAACTAAGATATATCATGAATTTAATGGTCTTATGTTTCGAATCGTGTATTTCGCAGGCATCCATAATAGGCAAAGAACATCGTCCTTGTCCACAGATTTTTATCCGTGGAAAATTACGTTGTTCTTTGTCTATTATTATACACATCTGTTTAAAAAGCTTTACACCGGTAAAGTAACACTTCAATTTATCACGCAGAAACACTATATTCAGGTGTGTCCACTCCCGTTATCCACTCCATTGATACGGTGATTTGCAAGTAAATGTCAGGGATATAGAGTTTACTTTATGCTGACATAAAATTGAGGAAGGAATGGCGAAATCATATAGGGAGATAATTACAGTAAGTATCGCACCAATGGCGTGAATATCGCTCAGAATGTGTCGTCTTTTCTATTTAAAAAATTATGCATTGACCTTTTTACTTTTTCTTCGTGGCATGAGCCTTAGTCAGTGAAAAAATTCCAGTTTCAGGCTCACTACTAGGGGAAAAAAACTCCTAGAAATATCAGCTGCACTAGACACTCTCATCAATAAAGAAATCGCAGCATACCTGGAGCGCTCTTTCAATAATGTGCTGAACAAACCTTAGATCTCGGAAGATAAACTAACAGTTGAACATTCGACTCGGGGATAATCGACAGTGATGCAACGTATTTCACCCGCCAATTGAAGATTTACTCCAATCTCCCGACCGAATCTTGATGTTGATTGACCCGAAGTGGTGCAAGAGGGATAGGAAAAAAAGAGCGCTCAGCATTTACCTTACCTACTCAAGTTTTAGGGTCAAGACTATGTTTTCACATGGCACACCCGTTTCGATAATTCTCCTTTTCTTTGGGAGAGATCTTTGCGCTTCCTTTCTCGGCGGAAAATGTCAATAGTAATTTCGATAGGTTCGCACGAGATTGGTATGTTTGCCCCTTTCTCAAAGTCGCCAATTGGGATGGTCAATTTATAGATATCTTTTCTATGTCCTTCATACTACATTCACGGCATCTAATCTTTTTTCATAGAAAGGACTAATATAATTAAGGATTTATTGGTTATACAACCCTAGTCAAAAGTTACTGATTCGACATCAAGCGATTATCGGGCTTTTTTTTATATATACTATATGCGAAGAACAGCTGAATCAAATTGTTTTTAGTTGTTGTTGTTAATGGTACTTTATGTATTTTTTAGGCAGGTGGATGCGATATTTACATCAATTTTAAGCTCTTTTGACTTCCGTGACCAACGTATGCACTTGAAATATCGAAAATGGTACAGCTCGAATATTTATTTGTTTTATTGTGATTCTTTCTTTAAACTATTATGTTTATCGGAAATAGTTTTACTGTTAAAATTACTTATTTTGTGATCATAAATGAAAAAACAAACTGATTTCTAATGTCTTACATTTTGGCAACGTCGCATATATTCATACGTTGTCAGCACTGCACTATGACAAGTGGACGCCAGCACGTCAATTTTTTTGATTGAAAATAAAAATCTGTCGTTTTAGCTATGAATAACAAAATATATTGTACTTATCATTAATTGAAAAGAAATGTCAAGTGACAGGCATTACTTTTGGAAATGACTGAGGTTGTATATCAACAATGGATATCACAGGGTCGAAATGGAGGCTTAGCATGTACGTTGCCACGTGTTATGCTTTGTAATTGAAGAAAAGCGTGGAGTAGCTGCAATTTATTATGAAATCATGTACTATTCCTGAATAATTATTTTAATCGGTGATATCAATTTATAACACAATTATTTACTACCCTTAACTTTTTCAATGGTATGACATTATTAGCTATACATGGTTAATTTCCCTTTAAAGTCGTAGATTCACATCAAATCAGCCATTTCCCATAAGAGTGCATGTTAATTTCAAACTTCGATATCTATCGGAAGATCTTCTGAATCATTTTGAAATTTGGCAGGTTAGTTACCTATAATAAATGGAAGGTCCAACCAAAGTGTCATCGATTTGTCATTATTTCGACCTATGGGGAATACATCATTAGAAGCCAAAGGCAAAAGCGAAGATATCTTAATCCGCAGGGTCACACTGGGAATGTCAATACTGTCAACGTGTGATATGAAAGGCTCTCTCAGCGAGTTAAATTGGACGGGAGTAATTATGGCACCTGTTTTATTTCGAACAAAAATCCCCAGTCCCACAAAAAGAGATTTATCACGGAACGTTTGGCCGAATCAAGTTTGAATGTGAATAAACCACCCTCCATATTTGCCAGGCTTAGCACAAGACTGTTATTATTATTTCCTAGGCTACTCTGGCTCCTACATTGGACCAATATTGTAGTGAAAACTTCATCCAGCACCATTGTGAAAAATGGAGTTTACATCGGAGTCCAGAACATGTATCGTAAATTAATTGAGCTGATGATTTTCGTCTAAGTTGAAAAATAAAAAAGATGTTTCTTTCAAAAAAAACAATTTTCTAATTCCAGGTCTAAACTTCGTTTAAACATCGTATTTTATCATTTAAAGGCATATTTAAAACTTAGCTTTCATTTAAGAAAACATTTCATCACAACATTTCGACAAGTAACTACAAGAAAAAATTACCAAATGTTTCTCTCTGTTGCCCCGAAAAAGCATGAAGCCATGTAGTTGCTTACACAGTAAGAACTCAGCGATGATTATAGAAATTGAGAGCATAATTCTCCAAAATATACCTTGATTTCCAAAGTTATAAGAAAGTTAATTATTGTTTAGCGAATTGCCTCTTAGGAAACTCGTTCAACCTGGTGTGATAGATCTACCAGAATTTCACTCCTTTTGTTTAAAAACCGGCCTCTGAACATCACTTAAGAAAATAGTAATCATCAAAACGGATCGCGGACCCGTTGTCACCAGTTCTATAGCGGAAACGTCTAATAACATATTTTTCTCAAAGGAACAAAATTATTTTAAAAAATTAATTATGAAATTAAATTACTGAGTAATATTCCACGCAAGAATTTTATAGTCCAATACATTTCTTATTTGGAACTATTATATGGACTAAATGATTTTATTTCATAACTTATTGGTTCCAGAATTCTACGTATATGTGTTTCGTCATTCGTGTAATTTACATTCAAGCACCACCTCCTTACGAGCCTGCGGCTCAGGAGGACTTGAAATGGTTGGTATGAAGAATGACAGTGCCATGAACATGAATCTATCAATTGACAAAATGCAATTGGATTTAATTTCTCTTGCTCTGAAAGGCCCACCCCCTGCTGGAGCGGTGGTTGTGGAATCACATCCAACGAGCAAAACCATTACATACGACGATTCGATTCGTACGAGGGGATGTACGAATTGATGTAGGACGTTCCCATTACGGATTCAGCCTCGTGACGTATCCAGATATCTCCTCCAATTGATCCAAACTACCAAATATTATTTTGATTCCCAAAACCTACTAAATATATTTCACGGATTTTATAGAGTGATGAAGATCTTGATCCTTCGTCTAGTCTCGTCATAAATATAATCACATGTGCGGAGTTAGTAACCAGGGTAGTTAGTGTATACATATATATATATTTTCTTGCTTGTATTTATAATGTAGTTCCTCGTCTTGACCTTGCACTTAGTAAGGACATTTTTTAGCCGTTCTGCATGCTTGTTGTGAGCGGTCTGACATTGTTCAGCATGTTTTGTGGTTCTCGTGTTAGTTTTTGCATGATAGTTTCTTCTTTTTCTGCGTTATGCATGACTTGTATCATGTGCATTGAGAGTTCATGTGAATGTGTGGTGGTGGCTCACCCAATGCCACACGCCCTTGTGGCGGCTTGCAGGGTATTATGTAGATGTAGATAGGTAATGGATCAACGCTTCGTTCGTGTTTTTTTTGTTTTTCATCTAAACGAATATATCGATTGTAAGGAAATTGTTCCGAAATTAAAGAATTTGCAATTTAGCACAAAAATAATTTTTATTACGACTCGGGTTTCGATGTGAATTCATTTGGAATTGACAAATTTGAATTTATTACCTAATGATGATGTAGTTACACTGAAACCCGGGTTGTAATGAAAATTATTTTTGTGGAAAATCGCAAATTCTTTGATTTCACAATGATGAAATCCCACCACATCACGCCTGATACTTCACTCTTTGTCCGCATCCTTAACCAGTAACTACCTCAAGCCCATGCCCCTCCCTGGATCCAGGGAATATCAACACGGAAAATGTGAAAGCATTTCCCCGTGGTATTCCCTCTGAAGGGCGGTGGAGGAGATGAGGCAGTTGGACTGGACGTATCGCGCACGACTCATCGACTAAAACTATTCAAGTGGGTTCACATCTGTATGTGGAGTATTTTTTTTTCTTTTTTTTGGTGGGGCCGCATCTGAATTTCAGTCATTAGTTGTTCCCCCTTTACGTCCCGAGGCAAATATTATGAAAAGGGAGGATCGAATGGAGGTGAAGAGAACGGCGCCTCTTATGAATGCTTAACGGAGAGAGTTTCCCTATCGTCCAATGCGAGAAAAAAAAGAAGAACGGCAGACGGCGCATCGCATCGAAAATTGTCACTCATGATTATGAAAATGTTTTAAAAATTTTTTTCTCAAATTAATACCTTGTAAGGTCGAGTAAAACAATGTAAATACGAACGAATGCTCACTATTTTCGGCTAAGTACTGGACATTTTTAAATGCTCGTGGGTGACCCTTTTCCTGGTCTACATTCATAGAATGCCAATGAAGTTTCTTGTGCCTCACATTGACTAATTGATTGGTAATCTACCGGTTGAAATTAGGTTACTACGACGAACATCATCTAAACAAAGTCCAACCAAAGATAGGTTTTGCCCACATTTTTAGAAAATGTTCCTTGTGTAAAATCATTCCATTCATTAATTCCAATCGTCACCTTCGCAATGGTCACCTCGGGCTCTTACGCAACAATTCCAAGAGATCCTCCCATATACGTAGCTGGAATCGCTGCTGAAAGTCTCCCGCTGCGGCGCATGGTAGGGGCAATATGCTACTTACATTTTTCAAAATCGTAGAACATTTGATTAAATAAAAGTGTTGACATAAATGTTTTTTTTTATTAGAAAGCCATAACTCCAAGGAATACAGGAAAAGTTATTAAAAAGACTTAAATTTTTAATAAAAGCATGGGAAAAACGCGCGAAACGAAAAATGTTGTGCAATTATCACTTTAGATCGATTTTATTCAGCGTAAAAAGATTTTATTGGAAATGTAAAAGTTTACAATGTTGTATTTTCGTCTGATTAGTATTAAAGCAGAAGAAAGTGGAAATAGTATACATTTTATTAGCTAACGACATTTTTAACTGACAAACGTTTTAACTTAGGAAATACTGACTCTAGGTCAAATTTTAAAACAACTGTATTTTCTAGAAATAAAGAAAGAAAAAAGTATAGGTTTGTTATACACGTTCACAATCAGTATTTCCGCCGTGAATTAACATCAAACGTATCCCGTCGAGTAGTAGTAGGGCAAAAATATATACGACTCGCATCAACACAGATACCATTCTCATATACGAGTGAGCCTGCACTCACCGGACAACAATGCAGATAGTGGTCAAATGTGCTGATGTTCCCTTTAAAAGTCGTATAATGCTGCTATTTCATACCTTTATCAAGAATTTAAATCTTTTCAAATACTTTTCCCGTATTCTTTGCAGTATTGGCTTTCGAATAAAAAAATATTCATGTCAATATATTTATTCGATCAAAAGTTCTACGATTTTGAAAAATGAAACTACCATTTTACCCCACAGTGGGGCTTTTTTAATATTTGTGGCAATTCCACTTAGACTCTGTTTAATGGAAGCAAAAGTCTTCCCTTTTAGAATGGATGTTCATTTTAAGGGCAAGAACTAGGAATCGCATAGGAGGGGAGGGTGGGCTGTGCGGTAGAATGGGGGCGGCGTGTCGACGGTTGCCTAGTCGTTTGTTGTCCCTCACATCGATCCAGTAGTGTGTGTGTGCAGCCGCGTTGTCCTGGTGAAGCAACCGATATCTTCCCTTCCGCATTTCAGGGAGTTAGCGGCGAACTTCCTCGACCTTCTACCCCCCCCCCGCCCCCCCCCCCCCCCCTCGGCCCACAGCCCCCACCCCCCCCCCC
>WURS02070231.1:0-10448 GCA_011762765.2 Rhinocypha anisoptera | reverse complement strand
AATTCCAGCCCACGACATCCCCCCCCGTCGTTCGTCCCTCCAACCCCACCCCCCACCGCCGACGCCCATTTTCCCTCCGACGAACCTCGCCTTGCATTCGGAGAGAACGCTCCCGCTATCTTCTTCGCCGAGAGCTCTCCTCCGTCCCTCCTCCTCCGTCTCTCGCTCTCATTTGGGGGAAGGGGAGGAATGGGGGACATGGTGTGGTTCGTGTGAGGAGGACGAGTTGGCAGCTGCCTTTACGGAGTAGCGTTGATAACGGGGCAGTCTTCACCCGCTCCGCCCTCAAGCGCAGGCGGTTCGTCGCTGTTCGAGCGAGAGGGAGGGAGAGAGAGAGAGAGAGAAGGGTGGACAGCTACTATTCTACGTGATATTTGGTTACGCAGCAGCAAGATGGATGCCTTGCTTCCTCGGTTATTTTTGGTCTCTTCGATTTGTGCAAGGCGAGGCACGCTTGTCACGGACGGAAGTTTCCACCGGTTCGCGTCCTGGTCGGTAGATGGAGACAGAGAGAAAAAGTAACTTTGATGCATCCCAAATGATAACGAGATCGCTGGATGATTCAAGTTTAGAAGGCACGATTGTGTCGAGAATTTGGTCACCGGACATAAATCAAATCTCCTTCCGAAGTGACAATCCTAAAACATACATACGGAGTTTAAAACTCTATTGAATATACCAACACCATTTCACAGGTTACCATTTGTGTTACTATTATATGCTATTAGTATTATTTACTATTATATATATTTAAGGCACAGAGCAATCATATTCAGCTCCCTTCTATCCTTCCATTCTCGTGAAGTTTCAGAAAATCAAACACTGTTATTCCACATAAGAAATTTATTTTTCATGATCTAGGTTTCGCTGCAGAGCAGCATCATCAGGTGATTTTCTGAAACTTCAGAATGGAAAAAATTCCACCTGTAAACCCTGGAACTGTTCGGTATACCTTACATTCTCATTCCTGTATGCCTTTCCTTCCGGTATGAAGAGCCTAATGTTAGTGCTGAACAAACTTGAAACAACACCATGAAAATCACCTTTCACAAGCGACTGGCTGAGGTCGCTTCGAACTAATTCTTAATATAAATCTTCTCTATTAATGTGAAAATGCTACCAAATGACGACCAGTGATTTTTTCGACTAAGGAATTTCTTATGACTTACGATATGATTCGAAACATAGGCTTTGCTAAAAATATATCGAGAAAATTCTCTAAAAGATTTCAATAAATTTCTTTGTCTCCTTCACTACAACCTAATATTGATAGTGTAAACTTATAACAGTTAAGCTAGTTCATTTAAATTAAATTAGTTAGTCAAAAAGTAAATTATATAATTTTTAGATGAAATGATGATTGTTCTATTTTATAACTAAATACTTTTTCTTAACCACATTATAATGACATTTTGGTTAATTACACCTATTTCTGCAATAAAATAAAGAAAACGTTTGATGTATCTGAAATATTATTAAGGTTGCCTTCATAAGAAGTTGAAGCCGTAATTCAAAGACAGAGTAACGTGGACACATTAACTTTAACGACGAAGAAGTCGTAAAATTCAGAGCACATTATGAGTTGAAGTTTGCACGGTGCCTAGTACTGGAGAGAATACTTACATTACAATACGCGAATGTGGTAACACGAAATCTTCATTATGATCGTGTGCCAGTAACCGTTAAAAATTACTGATAGGAAACGTTTACTGATACGAAAATTCTGGATAAAACGCTAATTGCTCTGACATTCATGAAATGCTTAGAGGAAAGTAACTTCAATTATTTTTTTTAATCCAAAATAATCATTCCGCCAATTTTGTCATAGGTCGCTAGAGTTGGCTCGAATTCATCTTCAGGCTGTTTCCTTCCTATAGCATGCCTAGTATACAATATAAATGTATTATTTTTTACGATTATATAAACAACATTAATAATTTCATAATCTGATAAATATCTTAAAAACTAAAATTCCGATAACCATGTAATTTCATTCGAAATGAATCTTCTCAAAAGATTAAATTCAACAGACTCTCTCTTAGTTTGTCCTCTTTGCCATTATCTTTATTCAACTATTAATCGACACAGCCGTATATCCAACGTGTGAATTCCTTCTCTGTCAAAGAAGCCTCTACTTCCTATCCATTAGTTTGGCCACTGCTCACCGCAACATCCCCATTAGTGAATTTTTCGGCTCCGGTGAGCTCTCGAAAAATCGATTGAAATTATTCCCTTCAGTCCTCCCACTAATTTGGCAATAAAGTCTTGAAGCTGCAAAAGCACTGAATTCAACCCTTGCCAATGAGTTCTCTTTTGCACTTCAGCGCAAAAGAGAACTCATTTAATCAAACAGCTCAAATTATTTAGAATCTTCTTGGCACTTTTGGCATCCCGAGAGTAAAGACAACAGGATTGTAGGTAATTGTTCGAGTGAAAATATACTATATGATTTTGCCACAGAAATGAGGTAATTTTTAGAGTAAAATGAAGATACGTAGTAGAAGGAATTCAAAATAGTGACACTGTGGACTTGTCCAACGTGAACATTGTACCAAGAATTGATAGATCTAAATATGAAACAGACCAAATGTGGAATAAGACAAGGGATGTGATATGTGATAAAAAACCTAAGATGATCTAAATAAAGAAGCGAGAGGCCGTTAGGAACACGTGAAATGGGATGTCGCCAGGTTGGAAATGAATTCAAGTTTACTGTTCTCTGTAATAAATCATAATACGTAATAGCGTATAAACTTATGTTGAGTGGTACTTAAGGCTTGTGTTTACTAGTAGTAACGGCCGCGGCGCGGCATTCCCATTTGGATTACGATCCTGGCTGAATGGCCCTTACCCCTGCTGAAGTTTCAGAATTAGTGTCACCATCGGAATCTCCACCGTGTATTGTGAAACTGGTGGAACAAGCGCATAAGGCGATACGTTATTCCTTTAAGGGTCGTAAATCAGAGTACTCACGATGAGGAATTACATGGGTGATTTTGGAAGATTCTCGAAGACTGGAACTCATAAAGAATGGATTTTTTCTTGTCGAGATTTTGGTAAGGTCTTCACATAAGGAGGGTATGGCACGTGAAAACCAATAATTGACAAAAGGTGGATAGAGAAACTCGTCTTCTGCTTCAAAATCTCTAATCAATTCGTCTTAACATAGGTTTAGGAACGGTATTTTATACTTTTAAAGCACAGCGCTAGGTTTTTATGTGATAAAAATACAAAGACGAACTCAAATGGTACCGAGAAAATAGCAATGTTTTGCCGAATTCGTAAAAACTCCAATGACTATATTGTCAATCTCTAGAGCCTTACAGCACTTGGAGAAATGTATCTCAAAAGCTATTTCATACCAACAGTGTTTTTATGCCGTAGAATTTAAAACAATGACATTAATAGAACTAATTCCAGGAAAATATAAAAGTATATACGACGAACGAGGTGGTAAACGAGGAAATAAAAGTAAAAGACATCAATCACTCCAGTTGCCCCTGAAGGAAGTGAAGTGAAGGTCACTGACTTAATTCTTCTCCACTATTATTTCCTTTGCTATATATATTCCTTTGCTATATATATATATATCCCTTTGCTATAAATATATATCTATACACACACACATATTCATACAGAAAATGCACATCGCAAAAATACACATTCAAATAATAATTGGAAATAAGGAAAGGAAACACATTAAAAGGACGAGCACAAGGTCTGGTAGAAATATTATATGTAACCTGAAAAATTCATATGAGAAAGAGTTTTGTCCTCAGCCGGTTTATTTCCAACTATTATTTGAATTTGTATACATATATATATATTATTTGGTCTAACTAAAAATTCATTTCAAATAAAATTATAAACGTAAATAGAGAACTAGGAACATCAGAACCTTGGCTATTCCCGTTTATATATTTATTTTTTCTTTGGACCATGGTTTCGTTGCAAAGCAACCTCATGAGGTGAAACAAAAATGACCTAGTATATATACAATTTCATTAAGAGGGAAGGGAAGGAGGTGGGAAAAATGTTAGAGTGCGTATGGGTGATCAAAGGGGAGGGGAATGAAATCCTAACTTTTTTATCCTCACCTTCTTCCGTCCGTTCCTTTTGGAATGAATATACTGGGTAATCTCTTTGTATGTTTCCATAATGAGGTTGCTTTGGAACGAAACCATAATTGTGAAAAAAAAATAAAAATATAAGTGGAACTTCTGCTTTTTTAGTGTTACAACTATGATGGATTTCTGCAACGTTACACCTGACTCTGTTCTTATATGCACGCAATATCGAAAATGTCTTCTTTTTTCTGTACCATGAACATAAAGATACATTCATTTGGATATATTAACAGACGAGTGTGATTACATTAATAGCAATATAAATTTTAATAAATTATAAAGGATACGATATAATATTGGCCTCAAATCTCCTACAAAACCTCAGAAAGTCCACCCAGTGGGAGAGAGAATTCCCCACTGGTTGAGAACCCCCGGTTCAAACCAAATGAAAAACCTTAATTCCAGACGTGGGCATAATCCAGGCCATCACTAAACGATGGAGATTAACGCCATTGTCACTATGATAGCATATTCTTTCACGTCTGACGCGGGGTGGGGGGCGGAGTGGGAGCAAAGAACGAAGAGGAAGCACGTTAGGTAAAGGGGAGGGACGGGGGAGGAGGGGGGTGTTCGAAGCACTCAGTCAACTGCATGTAGCGGGCGACATGTTCCGAGGGAACTCTACGTATAGGTTGAGAGAGTAAGAGAGAGAGAGAGAGAGAAGGGGAGAGGGTGTTGGTCCGTGTCAGGTGATGTGTAGGTGTGTAGGTGTATTATTCAGCCAGGGTAATTACTCTCGTGGTATCCCCCAACCTCCGGGAGCGACTCGTCTGGTAGAAGACAGGCGTGCGCGACTATACACACACACTCGCGAACTCGTAAAGGCGCTAAACTCCTTACATCGACAATATCCGGAGAACTCCAAGAGGCAATCGAATCTGTCCAGCAACATCTACTCACATATTACGCACTGAAGATGACACGAGTCATGGAGCATCGCATTCATGAAAGGGCCACGCGATTGTCGCAAGGCACTGGAATGGTACAACGAACGCCGGTTACTGGAGAACCGGAAAAGAAACCACTCTCTGGTCGACTGGATGAGAGGATATCTAACAGCATTCCCCTCGCAATTCGGCAAGTTTTCGGGTCATTGATTGTAAAGACTTGTCCAGGGGAAAGCATGCCTACTCGTTAAATTTGCAGAACAGCAAATAAAAAATTTGAGTTCATAAACATTACTCGAGAAATGTGATGAGTAGATTAAAGGGTGCTGTCATTTTTAAATAATTAGGGCCCATGTTATGAGTATGTTGCGAGTGCACGGGTCTTTCAAGAGGTAGGTCTATTTTCAGAATTAAAACTTGAGCTACATAGAGCAAATGGGTTTATGAAACATTATTATGATTACTTGGCAGTGTAGCGATGTCACTGGACGAAATGGGTTTGGAATTACTAGTCGAACGTAGGTTGAAATACAAGTACGATCGATATAGGCTATTCTACCGGTTAAGGTAGCTTCTTATTATTTTTATTTTATATTTTATTGGCTTAGGTTGGCCGCGTAACATCTAACTTTACAAGTAAAATTATCTCCGTGAATTTGAGGCTGGTTACTATAATAACATGTTACAGGCATATGTATTATTAACATCGTCCTACTAGGATATATTAGATCAATGCCATTAAAACAAGGTAATAAACTGTGGACAGGAAATATTTAAAATATAATTTTTTCTTCGTATAATTAGAGAACAAATAGATACGATTGAAAGCAAAAGTAGGAATATTAGGATAAATATTATATTACGTAGTTTTCTTGCATGGGTCTTAATTTTCCTACTATTCAGAATGTTTCTAAATGAGATTTGGAAGTTTTTTGCATGAAGGGTTTTGCATTAATATTAATTAATCCTCCAGATGTATCATGAAAGGTTTTAAAAATAAAACATTGCAATTCTTTTAAAATCGATGAGAGAATCCCACTAAGTGAAGCCTGAAACCATTTCTTACACTTTAAGTGTCTATAGATTAGTATGCCTTCTGTGTTGATTCACCCCCTGCTCCACTCCCTTGCGGTGAATTGCATGGTATTTTGTATTTATATGTAGCTGTAGATTGTTTTCCGAGAAAACTCTTAATCCTCTCTCTCATTCTTGAAGTAACCAGTTTGACAATTCCGGAAACTTTTATAAGACAATAGTAGGCAAAGGAATCTATTACGTCGGTTACAATTTTTTATTTCTTCAAACCATTTTTAGTTCATTTTTTCACTTCCTGACAATCACATCATGATTCACTTCTTATGGAATCTTCTCGTGAATGCATCTTTTTATAGATCTTCATCTAAATCCGTTATTATTGTCTTCAAGAGAAGTTGCGTGAATCATCTCATTGAGTTCGTAAAGATATATTTTACTATCGCGTATTATTTATTTTCTTAATGAGCACCAGTTTGGTGGCTGAATATTGAGAACAGATTTTTGTGGGTGATGATTGGAATTCAACAGAAATCGACAGTTTATTTCGGTGAATAAATCCTAAGGAAAGTGATGTATAATAAAAACTATCATCTCAGTGCGATTATTTATTTAACCTCTTCCTCTGTGGAATTGAATGTCAGTCCTAAGGAAATAGTTACGTGAGGTTTTCATTCGAATTACGTATTTATTCATTAAATGATTAAAAACTTAGTTGATAGTGTCGGCCGTTACATGGTGGAAACGAATCATCGTAGCGAAATGAAAGGGTCTAGGTAGTCACCAAAAATAAATTGTGGAAATTTACCAAGTTGGTTTTTTTGTTCCGTTACGATTAAAAACTTGTAAATGAAGTTTATGTGGAATTACCAAGTTGTTTTGCTTTTCATTTACTTGTAAATGAAAAGGTCACGAAGCACTTATTTTTCTCTAAACATTCTCTAATTTTTAATTATGATACACAAATTTGTATTATATTATTTCTTATATGCCTCGGAGGCTCACAGTAATTAGATGGTACATTGCAAGTGGTTTGCACAAGGATATCGCCTTAAATTAAAATCATGTAACGAATAAATTATTTAATATTAAGGAGATTTCCACGATTCAAACTAAACTTCATTTTCACTTTACGTTCCTCTTGTTTCGTATGTCCTGAAATTTCAAGTGCTAAATAAGTTAGTCCACGGCTGTGATATGTGCGTAGATAATGTGTCTGGAGTCATGGAACTAAAAAATTGAAAGCATTAGATCGAGAAGGAACAGAATTTACTTAGGGTATTCCCTTCAGAATCAATTTGTCTTTTGGGAATCAAAAATAAGATTATAGAATTTTTACCGGCTGCCTCACAAGAAAGTTTAAAAGTTATATGGCACTCACGCAATTGGAAATAAGCCGTCCTCACGGTTCGAACTGAACATATATAGTAAAATAAAACATGCCACACATAATAATTCAATGCTACTAAACTATAACAAATAATTAATTCACTTAGAAATCCCAAATATTCATTTTTTTGTCCAAAAGGATAAATACTCGTATTTCGCACGTTCTGTTTTTGAGGTAAGATATTTAATAGCAATCAAAATTATTTTACTTTATCTCCAATGTTGTGATTATAGTCCTGAGAAAAAAAGTTTTTTCCCAGTAAACGATGGAATTTTTAAACTCGTACCACTCGTATCTCATGGGAACTAACTTTGAGTAGAAGGTGAATCGATAAAAAAACCTGAGTTATATTTTTTGGATTGGAGCATGCCATCATCAGTAAAAATTAACCACATTAACACTAGTGAAATTTTCCAGGGTGTGAATTTTCCCACTGAGCACGTCATCGCTCCTCATCTGTCTTTCATTGCTGACTGTCATGGAAAGGCGCCTGTGCCAGTTTATGCCAACAATTCCACCGAATTATATCCGCGGCCTTAATGTACATTTTAATAAAGTAATAATCACCGTCATAATTGGATTTACTGGCCATAAGCAGTTAGTTGGGTTTAATTGACGGAACAATTCAAGGAATGCGATTCCGAATAGTATTATTTTTATGACCTCACGCGGGGCCTGCTTGCTCCGTGAGCACATTCTGCTCCTTGGCGCCCATTTCTCCGCCCCCCTCCTTTCATTTGAGTGGAAATGCGGTTACTGTGGTGGGTGTAATAAAACATATGGTAAAAAAATCGTGAACTAATCGATCTCAGGGACTCCAGTCCCTCGCCTAGAGTTCAAAAGTCTACATAGGCTGATCCTTAGGATGCTGTAACGCAGCTGTGCAAGTCATTTGAATAATTTTTTCTGTGGCAGTTTTTCTTTTCGGTGCTATAGAGAGAAGGAGGGGCTTGAAATATAGTTAAATAGCATTGCAGTTAATGAAAGCAAACCAATTAAATTTTGCGATAAATGCAATTGAAAAGTCAGGAACGAGGAAGTGTTCAGTAGAGCAGGTGAAAAAAGGACCTTGATAGAAAGAAAAGAAGAAGAAAGAAGAACTGGATTGGAGAGTTCCCGAGAAGAGATTATTTGTTAGCGTGATTGGATTAGAAGAAATGGCGGCAAGGTGAATTAAAAGGAAGCAAATGCTGGATGGCATCAAAGTAGGAGGAGGTATGTGTACACAAAGAGACTGAGAAATGAACAGAGTGGAGGAGCCCACGAGTCCTGCCGACTGAGGCATGAAAACTGATTGAACTTCAGGAGTCGAAAATTTGGCGATCGCACGTTTTCCTTATTTAACTTTATGCTTGTTCATAATTCAGCTTTTTTCCAATTTCTTTAGACTTCCGTCCCTCTCTTTTGATGATTCTCTAATCTCCTACTCGGTCAGTTTCCTGCTCATCTCTCTCAGATAAAACGAATCCGCTAAAATAATTCGTTCATGTTCATGATCAAAAGTTTTCAGTTCTCGCTTCGCTTAAATAATTCTTTTCTTAGTCCGTAGTGAAATAATTGTTTCTTATCTTTTACACAGATGTAATAGCGATATTCGACAAACAAAATGTAGACGATATGGCCAAGTACCTAGTAGTATCTATTGATAAGAAAAACCTGTCACAGATCCACCTTACGAAGAATCTGTGGACATGCAAGTAAAATATTATCTTTTATCGGACACGTTTTTAGTGTAGATGTCATTTAAAAGTTGCTATCTCTCTCTTGCGAAACCTCATTTGGAACACTCACGTAGTGTCTGAAATTCATCTGAAAGGAGTTGAGAAGGTTCAGTTCGGGGCAGCTCGATTCGTACAAAATTGCTACGATAAGACCAAGAGCGTAACAGCGACGCATATGGATCTCAGTAGGGAGTCGTTAAAGCGAAGAAGACAGCGTTAGATTAAATGAATTGATAAAACTTAGGACCTCTGAATTTGATATTGAAGTTCGGTTAAATACATAGGGAGCCAAACGGAGAGATCTGACCACAATTACAAAATGAGGCAGATAGATGCCCAAAACTAAAAGATTTGGAGATTCTTTTTTTCCGCGGACAAAAGGTGAAAGTAACCGCTTGAAAATAGATTAAACTGTTTCTAAAACCTAAGAGTCTTCAAGAGGATTAACATACAAATCTTAATGTTCTCACCTCCTGCCATAAACCGTTAGGCGAATTTCAGGGTACACATGTAAATGTACTAAAATGTCCTCAAGTAAATATTCTTTTGAAGGATCTTGGCTGTCATAAAGAATGCTTGCATTATTATTTAGGCCAAAGTATGTCCCAAAAAGCACTAGATTTCTACTTATTCTTGATACTGAAATAGGGAAAATTCACGTTATATTTTTCAAGATATATTGCAAAGAGCCTAAATAAAAGGCCTCCGATGTTATTAGAAATGACCATTGGACGAGATAAATTAGTCTTAAGAATGAATGTCCATGAGATAATCTGTTTACAAGCTGATCGGTGTCGATATTTCATCGATTTGGTATTGACAAGAATCACGGTAGGACAATATTTCGTTGAGAAATGTTCTATTTTCCAAGAAAACTTAAAATTAACCTAAAAATTAGGGCTTCGCCCTTAGCTATCATGAACCATTGGTCGAGAACAATTAGTTTGAAGAATGAATTTCCATGAGATATGCCGTTTACAAGTTGGTGTCGACATTTCATCAATCTGGTATTGGCAAGAATCGAACCAAAACGGGATCTAGTTCAGAGAGGCACAAGACGAGCTCAATGAGAAGACGAAGTAGATAAAAAACTTTGGCACGGGCAACTAAAAAAGCACGCGATATTACTCGTAATGAAAACATTTACGTAGTGACTTCAGCGATATTTTTAATTACCGCCGAAAAGCCGCCGTCGTGGGCGGAAGATGGAAGCGGCTCTAACCTCCCGACTACGCCAAGCCCCTCCCTTCTCTCCTCCGACCTCTTTTACTCTCGTCTCCCCTCCCTCCCC
>WURS02070230.1:0-52935 GCA_011762765.2 Rhinocypha anisoptera | reverse complement strand
TCCAGCGCGCAAGTACCCTTTGACAAGGTTTGCAAAATAGACGATAACTTTAAAAAATCCAATGTAACCATATATAAATATTTAATTAAATCAAAAGAGGAGAAACTAAGCTTTAAAATGATATGCATTTTATTATAGTTATTGATCAGGTTCTATTTTTTTAAAATGGTCAAAGTTGACTGATTTTGAGCAAGATTCGTGCGCGAGGGCGGTCAGTTTCTCCTCTTTCCTACTCACAGCATTGAGTCTCGCAGACTCATGCCGTACGTGCCGCCCTTCTGATGAGGCCGTACGATTAAGGGTTAACATTCCATAGTATCTTTAAAGTTTTTGGTTTGTTCACTTCCCTCGTACTGAACTGTTTTATTGACAATTGCAAAAGTCTGTTTATATAGTAAATAGTAAATTAAATAATCTAGAGATTTTTCGACAATCTAGGTTGTCACGCCTTATCTTAACTTTCTTCTTTAAGCAGGTTTCCATTGGCCTAGTCTAAAAGTGTGAGTAAATTAACACTTTTTACTTGCTCCTGTCACCCTTTCGTTTAGTACATTTTTATTTTAATTTCGAAACTTTTTGTTTAATTAACTTAATTATTAAAGTGAAAGAAAGTGTATGTGAAATGTGATCAAATAGAGGGTAGTAGGCTTTGTGCATCTTCACGCTTGCTGGTGACACTCTTCTGGTTTGACATTGGAAACTTTGTTCTTTTTCATCAGATGAGTTTCAGGTTACTGTTGCCATAAAGATTGGTTTACGAGAAGGATCATCGCGAGATGTCGTGAATCTCTTGTGGTTTGACCTGGTGTGCGTCCACCGCCGAGCAAGGACGACACAGACAGTCCACCGGAGCTCGGGTTGTCACCTATGGTACCAAATACACATCCACATTAGTTTCAATCGTCCATCATAACAAGTTACTCGTTGGCTTTGGATTTGGGTTTGTGTGCTTTTATTTGTTCAACTATTTATACACCTCAAAGTTCTGTGGAATTAAACTTGTTTTTAAAAAAAGGGAGTGAGAGTGAAGATAAAGAATGAAAGAGAGAGAGAGAGAGAGAGAGAGAGAGATAGTACATGCTATGCAAATATATCACAAAAATATAAAACTAAAGCCTCTCTTTTTCACAAACGTTTGCAAGTTTTAGCAAAAATTAATACTACTAACAGTAGATCGTGATCAGTCCTAAACCTCTTTAAAACTTGCTAATTATGATATCTAATATATTATTTCATTGGTTATAAAAATATAATATTTATAGAGAAAAAGAGAGGGAGAGAGAGTTAGTGAGAAAATGAGAGAATACGATTAATATTCTAAAGTTTGGGTAAACATCTTTGGGCTTTTTACCTTTTTAATTTTTTATGCAGGTTCAAATTTTGTTTTGGTTGGAGTTTGTTTATATTAGAAAAGGTGAGCATTGCACATGGCATTGCAGTGGTTGCCCTCATTTTTATTATATGGTTACATTAGAACTCTAGTGATTTCAATTCAATTGATCTAAATTACAACTTTATTCCTTTTTTACCAGTGTTGGGAAGAACCAGAATCTCATTTCTGAAAACAGAAATCCATGGCCGGATATTAAAAGGAGGAGAAAAAGAAGAATGAGATCGAATAAGTTGACAGGTTTGATGGGTGACAGGTTGAAGACAAATTCAGAGAAACACGAGACTTTTTGAAACGACGGTAGTAATAAATGCAACAAACAACCACGCCTACTTGACAAACTTTAGCCTATGTAAGAGAATGAGAATTTCGCTTTCAAAACTTATTGAAACTAGCTTTCAAATTGATTGGCACTATTCTCCTCAATTGTTTGGGTGTCACTGTTTCAGATACTAATTATAGCTTTAGGAAAAGTTTTAAAACAAAATTGTGTCAATTAGATATGAAAGCTTGGATAATAATATTTTTGTTTTGTAAATAACTAATCAATTTATGTTGAAGTTGCAGGTCTTATAGAATTAAATAGAAAACTGAAATGTGTTTGCCAAATGTAAATTACTATTGTGTGAATTCAATTCAAATTTGGATTGTAGAATGTAAGACTTACCTTACGATGCTTGGGGACCTGTCCCGGACAGTAGAGAGTAACAGATGCTTCACGTTCACCTATCTCCTGGCAGCAGTTGCACGAGCGTTCTACTTCCCAGAATTTCGAATTGGATACCTAAAGATAAACACACATTAAATGGTTTCAGTGAAATCACGCTTGCAACCTGCACATAGGAAGAACACGTTCCATAGCAGGCAAAGGAAGGAATCGGTTTAGGGATGCAACCCGGATGTTGCAGAATGTGAACCACTGGACGAAGATGACACTCGGATCTTCGAATCGAATCCGACTCTGTCTCGACCACATTATCGGACCACTGTTCCGAGTCTATACTAGACCAAGCTAGGCTTGTGAAACCTAGAAGAAGTAAAATGATTAACTTGATCATATTCTAAGAGCAGTGTTGTGGGTGGCAGGACGAATGAAATGTGACTGTTGCAGAATGTGAGGATGTTGAAGTTAAGTCAATGACGCAGTCCGAATTCGAGACTAAGTGATTTTGTTTGCATTATTACATTCGGTATTGGCGCCCTACTGTTCCCCCTCTCATTCTAACCAAACAGAAGCTTTGACCTGAATCAGATAATCAAGACAAAATCTAAGTTTTTTTCCTTTGACAACTACATACTGTATAGCGATTTTTTAATTCGAAATATAAGGAAAAAAGCATCATATTTTTAGGATCCAAGAATCATGTAATGAAACAATATATTTTTTAATTTTATATTTTGTTGACAAAAGCGCCCTAATTTAATTAAGAACAATTTTTCTGACTTTTAGTACTAGTTCTGGTTTTTATTTCATGCTTTTCAAAAATTTATTTTTACTTTTATTTATTTATTTAATTAATACTTTTATTAAATTTTTATATTAGATTATTTTTACTTAATTGATTTTATTGTAACACATAGTAGTGCACTGCACACAGGAAAACAAGTACTTACTCACAAAAACCTAAGTTTACAATACAGGAAACAAAGTATAAATTAAAGAAAAATATGCATTTTAGAAAGCTGATGAACTTTTGTTCTAAAGCATGATTTGAAGGGCTGCTGTTACTTGTCACACCTGAGACATGCGCACTCGTGAGGTTCCTGCAGGGTGATAGTCATCGTGTCTCCGGGCAGTGCATTTCCCGTCGAGTCGAAACAACGATCCAGCTGAGTTTCTTTAGCACGCATTTCACCTTCGCGACAGCAGATGCATTCCTAAAGTGAGTGAGTGAGTGAGGAAAAGAAGACAGTTATGATATTTTCAAAAAAATGTAGTTGAACAATAGATTGGCCAACCTTAATCAAGCCAGTAAGTGTATTGATGGAAGGTCGTAAATTGGAAAGACAAGACCCTTCGCACTTGGCAACTTGAAGACGACCATGGCAGATGCGAATCAACTGTCCTGTAGAAGCCGAGTGCTCCTCCTTGCTCACCTCTAGCCAACTCTGCTGGGTGGCACACGAGTGCACATTCAAGTTGGAATTGGAACCGCCTTGAGAGCGTTTCGACTTGAACAAGTCCCAGTGACGAAAGATGGACAGTGCTTCCGAACGGTCCGAATCAAAGGAAACTTGAGGAGCTACCAGAGTGATGCAAGAGGCTAACAAAAGGGATACAAAGAGATGATGCATTGTGCCACTGCGATTACTTCACTAATTAAAAAACAAAATTATTATCATATTTAACTTCTTGCTCAATTCCAAAACTTTAAAGCAAATGATCACCAAGAACCAAACACTTCCCAGTTCTAACGTATACTGAACAGTTTGTGATTAGAATTGTACCGTTCTCCTTCTCAATGTAGATTTCCTGCTGTTTGAAAACATGATTCTCGTTTTAGTAGGTTCTATATATTATTTTATTTACATGATATATAACATATATAATATGAGATGTGTGTACAAGAACACTCAAGGTATCAGAAAATGGAAGAATCGAGTTCGAAAAATCTGTTTTTATTGTTGCGATTGACCTCTTAGTAACGTTGAGCAGGAAATGAAGGACCCTGAAGTGAAGTTGGATTGTCTGAGTTAAATAACGTTGGAAAGATCAGTAGAAACGGTTGTGGAGAATCTGAATTTAAATCATTTGAATTTGAAGAGGAGGTTTGACCCAAAATGACAAGAGTTGGTCTTCGAAGACAACATGCTAGGCAAAGGGTTAAGACGAAGACAAAGGTTATAATGAGGAGGACAAGTCGGAAAGCTGGCTCGCCAACCAGGTAGAACATCAACACGAGCACCGTGGTCAGCACCGATGCAAAGATACCTAGCACCAGAAGTTTGATTCATTCAACTTATCTACTATTCATAAGACAAATGCACTCAATATTGACTTACAAAGTGTAGTGGCAAACTGGCGTGGATCTGGCTCGTCACTAACTTGAGGAGTTGCATTGTGATACGCGGGTGGTGGTGACAGTGTCGGTGTTGGGGGTGACTTTTTCATACTTGTCATCTGCTGTGCTCGTCTCGGTGGCACGGGGACCATGGTACCGAAGTCTAAGGTGGCATAGCACTGTTGATGCTGGTCAGCCGTGGTCATGGCGGCAACAGCAAATAATAGCTTGTCAGTGCTGAGAGCGGCACCATCTCAACTGACGAGCACCCATCGAGCATACTGCCATATTGGCCTCCACTACAGCACATCACACTTTGCCCACGTTTGGGCATCTGTCCGTCAACACTGACAACTAAACGACAGCAGTCCGCCAAAGATGAGAAATGAAGATGATGCAATTGTTGTGCTTCGTTTTTGATATCATACTATATCACAATTTATACTTTTATTGTGGATTTTAGTAAAATAAAATTATTAAATTTGGCTAAGTGCTCCTTTGAATTGAATTGCATTATGTATTCTACGCACCAATATCAATCGATCATCTTAGCAAAACGCACAGCATCTATCGCGTCTAAAATTGAGTGTAGTAGCAGTATTTGTCGTAAACTAACCTACCATATATGGGTATCCTTTCTATTTCTTCTACCAGCTGGAGTACGTACTCATCCAAGGATGCTGTGATGACCTCTTACCGAAACAGGTTTTCACTCATCATTTTCTCCCTTGCACTTTCTTTCCTTCCTTTTGTTTTGCACAACTTTTATTTATACTTAAAAGTGTTGAGTTGAAATGTCTTTGCTCGTACATATAATTGAATTGATTCTGACACTTATCAATCTCTCACTTCTCAGTGCACTGCTCGAATCAGGTAACATAGTTTTAAGTATCGCCGGCAGATGACGCACCAAGCAACCGAATTTAGAATTTAAGAAACTTTCTGCTCGTCGCACCGAGAAATCTTTCCGGAAGAAAGAATTCGAATTCCACAACTCAATTCGAATTGAGTATTAACTGTCGTCCTCATTTACTCAGTGTCACTGTCTGTTGACATTTCATCTGGAACACTTCTTGCAAAGTGAAATCTACCAAATTCACACTGAATGTCGCCACAAGGTAACTTTGCACCCATAAAATAACTTTATTAATGTTTCTTCTACAAAATCGACAGGAGTAAGGTGGGTTTTGACTCACCACCGGTGGATTCTATGGACAACCCAGTCTTGCCTGTGATCCCAAGCCGGCTTTCTTTTGCACGTATTTTTATCGACCTCACTATCGGCATCAAGTTGGTATGCTTTAATTCAAATTATACAATTTATAACTTAAAATTTTCAAACTCAACTTTTACAGCCTATACAAAGACGTACTGAAATCGATCATCATTTTCATCAAATCACTACCACCATGAACTCAAAAAATCAAGCACAACTAATATCTTTTCTTACACCTTTAGAATCGAATGATATGACCGAGGACAAAGTGAACTATTTTCTTATAATTTGTTCCGGCATCATACACTATTACCCAAGATTGTTTATTAATACACTTTGTAGTTGTAATCAACAAATGCGACTCAAATCTTTGCTTCTTCTACGATGTTTTATTAGGTATGAAATACAAATGTATAATTAAACAATTTTAAAAATAATTTTAACTTTTGGTAAGTTTCCTCATTCTTCGAAACCATTCTCTCCAATCCGTGTTTCACACGCGCACTTCTTCTACTCATCGTGAAACGTGTCTAGTGTGGACTGAACTTATCCGGCGACACCATGATACTTACCCCGTTATTCGGCAAACTTTTCTCGAGATTACTTCTCTTATTCTTCTTTCCTCGTCACATTTTGTTGATCAAGAAATTCAAAAGTCAGCGCTAAGCAAGCTAATCACTCGTTGTCAATACGATCCAATACTTAAGATCCGCAAAGCGTCTCTATCGCTCTTAACACAGCTTTTTGAGGTAAATATCTGAATAAGCAATTAAAATTCATCATGACTAATATTTTGTATAGGTAGATCCAACCAAAGTATTCAATGAAGAAGTATTCCAGATGCTCCACTGGTTATGCATAAAGGAAAAAGCGATACAAATGCGTTTAAGTGTACAGCAGGCCATCTTCAGTATTTATGAGAACCTCTTGATGCACTACCCACTGGAAGATTTCCAAAACCGTGAAGTTGTTAAATTAATTGGTGTGCTTGTTGCACAATACAGAAAAACTATAAATCAAACTGAGAAGAAGTCACTTGAAGATATCTTAAGACGCATGAAACAACTCCATGCATGGCTCAAGAAAACGAAGAGTAATCAACAATAAGCGCAAGAAAAATTTTCAGTCTACTTTACTTAACTTTAATTCAAATGTTTCACTACTCTGATTTTAATAGTATAATTAAGAAATGATAAATAATTGTAAAAACTTACGTTATCACTAATTTAAATAAACCAATAAAAACATAATAAAAGCGAAGAGAATTTAGCCGATTAAATGATGATGTCACAAATGAAAACTAAATGGTGAGATCACAGGTAGTGGTGCAAATGGAAACTCGAAAAAGTAAACAAAGATGGTGACGCCTAGACCAAACCACACGATGAGCGAGGTGAAGAGATAAAAGGTGTTCCATCGACGGCGGGTTTCATGATTGTCCCAGTCAACCTCCTCTTGAACGCTATCCGTGCTTTGATGATCGCACCGCTCAGACACAACCAGGCCCAAAGTGATCCACCAGAGACTGCAACATTTGAATTCACTCGGTGAGTTCAGCTTTGAGGTAGAGTTTGAATTACTTACAAAGTGCACATGCGGTGCCAAACACTTGGTATCGGTGCTATCTCCGACACTGATGCAACCTTATTAGTCGGCTCCGGTGAGAGTGTTTCACCATTTGGTTCGGCACAATCTAATGATTCCACCAGATGCGCATCATCCGAATCTTGCTTAGGGTTTTCAAGTGACTCTTTCTCCACCACTTGCTCAGACATCTTCTCACATTGCTCATCTTCCAAACCTGTGGTTTCACAATTATTCTCGTTGGAATTGTCTTGCGCATCAGCAGAGTCTTGTTTTGGAGTTTCAGGCAAATGTAGTGAGTCTTTCTCCTCAGACACTTGCTCAGACATGCTGGCACACTGCTTCTCCTCGAAACCTTTGGCTTCAGAGCTCTCTTCGATGGGATTCATCGTGATCGGTGATGATCGATGGTGACTACTGGCACACAAGTGACCATTGCCATTGCCCTTCATCACTTTATATTGTCAACAACACACTAATTGATGCCACTCATGGTCATTCTGATTAGCTAGACATAGGAGGTGCTGAAGAGAAGCTAACATGCTTACATATTAAGTGATGATTAATTACTGACTTACTGATACTGATTATCTGTCTTTACCAACTTGCTATAATCAATAATTAAATCACAAACTTATCTAAATATTTGTATATTCTTAATTTTAATCGCATTTGTTTTAAAATATACTTCAAGCTGGTACAGTGGTAAGAAATTGTTTCATTGTGTTAATGTAATCGCTTCTGTAGTATTTTAGGTTTGGCTTTAGGTTCCTGAGAGCAGTGGAATATTGTCACGGCTACCTGATGTGATGTTGAGTTGTTCAGCTATAGTTTAGAGATGTACTGTTCTTGGTCTATCCCGAATGACCTTCCACTGCGAGTTACTCTCATTCCGAAGTATCGAGAGATTGGCTCAAGGTCTTTAACCTCAACATACTTTTAAAGGTGATTGAAACAGTCAAGAAGTTCTCCATCAGACTTAGCAGCGGCAAGAATGTCATCGATGTAGAGCATGATTATATATTATATTCTCATTGAAGAAGAGTGACTGATCAGCTTTGGATTGCGTGAGTCTATACTTGAGTAAGATCTCAGTTATCTTTTTGTTCCAGCAATTTGAGACTTGCTTCAACCCGTAGAGAGACTTCTTCAGTAGCCACACCTCATCCAGTTCTGCGAAACCTTCAGGAGGTTCAACGTAGAGTTCTTCTTCAAAATCAGCATACAGGAAAGCAGTTTTTATGTCCCACTGGTTTACTGTCAGTGCTGTTCGGAAAGTTGCATGGGTTGCTACTGATTCAAACGTTTCGGTATAGTCAATTTCTGTCTCTTGTGTAAATCCACGTGCCACTAGTCGAACCTTGTAATTCTCAATAGAGTCGTCGGATCGTCATTTGAGAGTATATTTCTATTTGGTAGTGAAAAGTTTCTTGCCAGTCCTGATAACTCCAGGAACCTGGTTTCATAATTTGGCCGTACATCTGTGATGAGATGGCAAGGGTTAAGGTTACATTGAGGCCGTTTTTCTTGGTATGGAGGAGGATTCCTTTCTTCCACCGTTTCTTTCACCAGTAACCACCTTCGACGATAGCGCGTCCAGAGTTTCCATCTGGTTTAACAAGGCCATGGTCCACTGTGTAAATACATCTTTTGCCTCAACCTCTAATTTCTCTGTAGTATTTGTAGCTTAGAGCGTTTAGTCCGGTAGTGTTAGAGATGTTCGGGAGAATAGTAATCACGTAGCTGACTCGCAAAGAGTTGAAATTCGATCAAGGTTCTTAACTGGGTCTTGACGACCACGAGCTATTCCTCAAAGAAACAAAATTCCAATGACGGTAGGGCAGTTGTAGCTTCATTGTAGTCCCCAGCAAGGGACGCACCGGTCACTCCTCAGAAGACGGTGCTAACCTCAGCTGGTAGCTCTTGCGATGCCATCCTTAGGTCGCTGGTTCGAGTCCGGCTCGACAGACCAGTTGTTACAAAGCGGAACATATTGACCAAAAACGACTCAATAAGAAACAGATTAAGAGAGTTTAATAGTTAGCTAATAGTTAAGAGTCTAATAGTTAATTGTTACTCAGCTTCAATTTACGCTCTATTTATTGTAAAGCTTACATCGAACACTTTGAATTGTTCGAAATCTACGTCACCATTGTGAATTGCACTTTTGTGGACCGGTCACTGAAACTGGTCACTCTTGCTGGGATTATTGGCAAGAGCAAGCAAAAATATAGAACATTCGAATTGTGTGAAAGTGGAGATGAGAAGTGAAGTGCAACGTTACCAAAAACAAAATCGTCGGATCACTACAGTCTGCCCTTAAACTCACGAAAAGTCGAATTGTTAAAGTACAGTGGAAGTTCTAAATTCGGCAACCCAAGCAAGCACAAAGGCAGGACCACTTGCTGTTTCATTATATACAGTGACTGTAGACATTGTTGTTAAATCTTGTGAGTTTGAGGGTTTAATGTACTCAAAATTTAATTATAAAATTTAACTTTTTACTTTAGTGTTCTCTTTGATTGTTGACCAATTAGAAAAGTTATCACTAGCTGAACTGTTCAAGGCAGTAACCAATACTGTAATGTCTCATCACTAATGAGTCATCAGTAAGTTATCACATAGTCACCCGACCGACACGATGGATGCTGTAGCAAGTGTGATACCTTCACGTGTTTATTTTCAACATGCTATGATCTACTTTGCCACTGGTTCTAGAATAGTAAGTTTACTTGCTTTGATTTTGAGTTGAATTCATAAACGTATACACTTTCTATTTTTGCACTTATAGGATATTAAAAATGATGCTGAGTTGAAACGTAGTTTTGCGGCTTTGTTGTCTGGGCTGAGTTCTAATATTGAGGCTCAGTTAATTGACAATCTCCTTCCAAGAAGTGAAGAGATTGAAGTCAATTTCTTACCGATGTGCGCTGGTATCGTTCATTACCTACCCACTCTGATCACTGATCAGATGTGCGATCCAGACGAGTGCCGACGACACAAAGCTGTCCTACTTATTCGATGCTTTATTAGGTAATATTTTATTTACACAAGGAATCAATGATCTAACCAAATAATTTTATTTTATTAAAAATTTAACAAATTTTTTGGCCAAGTCATTAATTCATTTCAAACTCGATCAACATTTAAATTTATTTAATTTAAATTATACTATAAACTAATAATTATTTAAACTTCCTAAATTAAAGCTTAGATTACTACAGTGAACTAAGTAGTCAATTATGTATCTTGAAAAATGAAAGATTACTTTATTTTGAGTCTAATTTAATTAAATCATTAAACCCACGTTTAAAAACAAGTTGCAATTGTTTATATGAGTTTTACAGTTTTACCCCAAGTTTTACCCCTCGAATTTACATTGAGAAGTGAAACAAGTAAAACTTGAGGCAATACTGTAGTTCAAAACCAACTCATTTTGTTAAAATTGATAACAATTTCACTTTGAACCCAAGAATAATAAAAGTTGAAACTAAACAAACCGTTATCACAATGTTAGTCATCTGATAATGCACAAGCACTCGTTGTCGGCGGTGTTCGAGTGGCAAAGCAATGCCACCCATGTGAACTCGAAGAATGTGTTGTGGCAGCTTCACAAACGACACCGTGATAGTCATCAAGCAATCCGAGAGAGGTACCTCGAGATCGCGCAACTCCTCCTTCTCCTGCCAGCCAATCAACTGGACGCTTCGATTCAACACTCCGTGTTAGGTCGAGTCTTGTGGACCGCACAGAATGACAACTCAACCTTGTTGCGTCTCAAGTCACTTCAAATCTTGGCAACTCTATTCGAAGTAGACCGCGAGGACTTACTCTATACCCTCGATGTGTTCCAGTCCCTCGCCTCTCTTTGCCTCAATGAGCATAACATACGAGTGAGAATGCAAGCACAATGCACTTCATATGAAATTTACCTAACCATGATGCAACGCTACCCTCGACCTGAGTACAATTTTAGTGAGGTGGATCGGTTGGGCAGTGTCCTAGTGACACGATACCAATGCACACCTCACCTGGTAGAGAAACAGCAACTCACCGAGATACTTCAACATCTCTTGCGTTTCCACCAAAAGGAGTAAATATCACATTTGTTGTATACTTCATTTCAAATTTTAATCTTAATTTTTTTGAGTAAAGTATTTGCGCAAATATCTTTGCGTGCGCTCAGGCTCAATTATTTACTGTGTATAATTCAATTTTATTCCTAAATTAATGACAATAACAAAATTTTCTAATTCAAACTTGTAATCAATGACGTAATACATGAGTTTAAAGCCCATCTTTCATTTCTGTGTGTTTTACCGCAAATCGCCTTGAGGCCTAGTCATAAACCACACCCAATCGGTTTTCTCTTCCGGAATAACTGATCACCATCATCGGTGTCATCATCAATACCGGAAAAACGGTAAGTTCAAGCAACCACTTAGAAATAATATAACTTTTCCAAACGATCAGAACATCTGGAAACAATTTTAACTTGTACCTCATACAATCACGTTTTGTTTTGTTTTTTCCTTAGGGGCAATCTCTCTCTCTCTCTCTCTCTCTCTCTCTCTCTCTCTCTCCTTTCCTCCCTCTCTTTCACCCCATGTCAACATTATTGTACAGTGTTGTATTGTTGCAGTAGGTCCCAAACGACACCATGGTGGCCATGACGGTCAAAGTTCGCCGCGATAGTGTACTTTCAGATGAGTCAGTCTGAACTGTATGACTCTTTCTCGCGGCAGTAACTAATCCCCCAGAGACTTGGCCCTCACCTTTTGCTACCAAGTTGACTTCAACCAACCAATCAATTTATGAACACACACAAACAAACAAAAGTACACAAAAACTTGAACCTATAGCTTCTTGCTAGAACGTCTTCATCATGCCCTTCCATGCATGACTCACAATTACACTATGAGTAAGAGAGATATAGAACATGTATCCAATGAGTTTTTCCATTCAGTTGTTTAATATGTCAATATTTTTATCTCTAAATATTTTAGTATAATATAAAAATTTATTTACACTTAGTATTTTATTATTATTATTAATACATTAAATCAAAATGAAATTTTTGATCAAATTCTGCCAAAAGAGTCATTCAAAAGTGAAGCAATTTATAAGGAATAATAGTCCATGAATCATCGCCGGGAGACTAAGGGGAGTTTAAAACTTTCTGATACTCCTTCTTTCAACAGTGCTTGGTGGTGACTAAGATGGGAGGGAGCCTCAAAATTGTCATATTTGAGTAACATGATTCACGGACAAACTCTAAAAAATAATCCCGAATTATAAAAAGTAGTTAAAATTGACAACAAAATATAACTTTAATTGGATTTTGACAATTTATAGTCACAAAAAAGGTAAAACAAGGATGGGTTTGTTTCAAATAACTTTCCCTTGGCTATTGGAGAAGGTCGATGACGCGTTTTGTGTCATTTAGTTTGATAATTCATATCATGCTGTGAAACACGAGGTTCCCTTGAGTTAATCCATTCCAATTAGTCAAAAGGGTCAGACCAAGAAGAAAATAGAGGAGAGAGAGAGAGAGAGAGAGAGAGCGTGAAAGAAAAGGGTAAATGAAAAGGCGGACCCAAGAGAAATGACGTAGCATGTGCGTAGTGGAGAGGAGGTCCCGAGCAACACAAGGACAGGTGGCAGGACAAGAGGTAGTTGTGACACAAACAGCAAGTGTCACATTGGCGCGCCAAGTGCTAAGTTCGTCATCATCATTGTGGTGGTTGTGAGCCATTGCAGTAGCATGCCACTTGTGTTACATACCATCTAGAGACACCTGTCGCACTTGGGACGCTCCACTTGGCATAGTTCGTATACCTCGCTTTCAAGCATTACTCTAACCAAGTGGATTGATTAATCAAGGTAAGCCCCCCTTTTGACCTAGAAACTATCGGTTTAGATAACCAATAATCACCGTATCGATGACCACTGATCATACAGATATTAGTAGTTTACTACGATAACTGATAGTATAATCAAACCAAGCTTTTATAACATTCAACAACTGTTCAACACTTTCGATATGCTTCCTTGATGCCAAGTTATTGTCAGTTACACACATTTCGCCGAAAGTTTATTTATATTTTGAATCATGTCATAAAATTTATAGTCAAAAAATTGATGACTCTAATATAATAGTTTTTAAATTCATTTCAGAAGTGCGCTCGAGTTCGCAACAATGGTCAAAATGAGCATTAGACTTGCTTGGACTCGAGCGCAATCCTGATTTATCTGTGAACTTGATTCAATTGTTGATTAGTTAAACAGTTAAACTAATTGACAATTAAACTCAGGCTTTCAATTCATTTTAATATATATGAGTTATAAAACGGCATTCATGATTCTATGTAACTAGTAGAAAGTGCATAAATTTGACTTGGGATTATTTCCGGTCATTGCTCGGTCCGAGTTTAGAGAACCAAACACGCACACACAAATCTTTCATCTGAAATGGTGTATTCTAGATTAGATAGTATTTGGGGGAGATGAATGGAGTGTGAATCAGCATGGTAGTGAGGAGCATGCGCAGTAGTGAGGCGGCGAGTTAGTGGGCGCCAAGCAGTCTGGAGGGTGTGTGTGCGTGCGCATGGTGTGCCACTTGGCCATAGCATGGTGCGACATGAGCACTGATCCCTCTCAATCCCTCGCTCACTGTCTCGCATGTCCCTTTCTCGTCGATCTCTCCCTCCCATTCTCGATGTTCAAAGAGTGAGAGAAAGAACGCGTGGAGTGGTGGAGTAAAAGAGCAGCTCGGTAGTTTCCGTCTCGGTGGCTATCACCTCGGTGGCACCGCTTCCTGCGCCGGCTTCGTCCACCACCATCTACCACCATTCACCACCAGCGCCACTATCAGAGACGCGCCAGACCACCTTGTGTGAACTCGCACGGTCATACAACTGACCATCAAAACACCAAGGCTCACTCACTCACTCACCACAGCCACACTTGATAACTTGGCCTAATGCCTATCTACGATTGATCCACTTGTTCATCGTGTCATCGCTTCACTTCAAACTTGAACCAGAAGTTGATTGCGGTGAGTCTCTCTTTTCTGCTCCTCTGTGCGTTGTTTTGATTACGAACTCATCATTTGATCGAATCTCATGGACCTTTTTTTAATCAAAGGTTGATCAACTTTTCTCTTTGCTAGATAATAGAATGTGTCTGTTTATAAAGTAAAATCGATAAACTCGATCGGATCAATTGTTGTGATATTTTGATTAGATTAGTAGATAGCTAGATGACAAGCAGACCTTCCACTCAAATCTATCATAAAGATAATTTTGATCTAGCTTTCTGCTGTTAGTGTTGATTTACTCGTTACAATCGAACTATATATTATTTTCTTGATTTTTTAAAATAATTTGTTTAAAACTAATACTTTTCAATTGGCTCTTCAAATCCCAATATATGAGAATAGGATCAATGCCTTTTTCTTTCTACGGGTTGCACATAACAGGTGTGCCCAGTTATCGTCACATGCAAACTATCATACATTTTTCAATTAGAGTTTCAATTATAACAGCCAAAATGTTTGACTTTGTTTACCTGTTTTGTCAATCAAGTAGGTTAAATTAAGATAGTTTTGAAGCACATAAGAGTGTAGAGAATGGAGAATTGCTTGAGTTGGTCCCTCAAGTACTCAAGGTGATGCGATTAGATAGAATTACGTGAGAAAGCAAGAGAGATATAACTCAATACCAACATTATTGTCTCATATAGAGTCGCATTTTCCACTATTAGATGAGGCCTAATTTGCCAACCCGTATGGGAATAACTCCTCTGATTGGTTAACTTGAAGGTTTGACTTTGTTTTGACTGGCATGCCTATCGGGGCGTGTTTGTTTATGTAGGAACGAAATGAACTCTCACTCTCCTTCATGCGAACTCATGAGTGAACCTATCTAGAGATGATTGGCTCCTAGTGGCGAGATATATGGCCTATCATCATGGCGCCTGGGCTTAATCGAGTAAAGACGCGTGGCCGCGGAGATCAACTCTGATTGGCGCACTTAATCGTCAACTTCGGAGATCCGCGGCGGGTGATTGGTTATCGAGTCTACACGATAAGTTCAACAGCTTTTCAATTATTTCTATTTGTTTGTTGTTGACAGTTACCAAAAAAAGGTTTAAATCAGTTTAATTCAGAAATAAAACAGGGCTTTTTCTTTATCCTCACTCATGGTACTTGATTATGATTTGATTATACATATGAAAACTTACCTTGGTGTGTTAGCATACTTTGTTTCGTCAAGTAAGCTTCGTTTAGTCGAATGATGTAAAGGAATGTCAATCTTATCAAGGCACCCTCCAAACTTGTTGACCTTTGTCACCGCTTGACAAGGGTTCTGTGCAAGTCTGCGCATTGTGACAGCATTGCTCAACGCCACTCGAGACAAAGGAGATAACTCCCACCTGGTCGGCACCAGGATTTCCACAAACACGACGCAACAAGTGGTTTGTGTGTCTTTCTCAAATCCAAATTCGTGCCAAAAAGAAAAACGAATTTCACGTTTTGACTCACATAAACACAAATAAAACTTCGACTATTTCGACCTATACGCAATTCAAATTCAATTAAAAAATTCTTTTTTCTCTTGAATTAAAAACTTTTAAAAACTAGATTTTGTGCTTAAATTAACTTTTAGATAATTTTAATATTTGTATAAATAGTGTTGGTTCTTATATTTTTAAAATTTTGGGAATTTCCTCTGATTTGGAGTAAAGTTTTATAAAATTACAGTATAGAGCATCCATTTATGATAGTGATTTGAGCTTTACCACTAGTATTGAGCTTGGCTTGATAAGTCCGTTGATGTTACTACACTCGGTGCAAAATCGTATGAGAAATTGAGTTTCTTATCTTTCTGCTTGGCTTTGACTTTATCCATCATTTTTCTTTTCTTACATTCACGATAGTATAGTCTCTCTCTCTCTCTCTCCCAGCTAGTGAGAGATATGATAGAGATATCCGAGAGGGAGAAAACGAGGAAAGACATGCTTTTTACTTGACATTGGCGAGGGAGAGAGAGAGAGTGATGTGATTGATTGATTGATTTCAATCATAAAGTAAACTAAATTTTTTAGTCTTATATTACAAACAAAATTAAAGTTTGAAATTTTGAGACAAAACAATAGAATTTATGTATTTCGTAAAACAAATTATTTTGATAATTGTTTATATTACTTTAAATGAAAATTGTTTGATTGTTTGACATCAAATAATACATAAGACATGAATGAAATAATAGATTAACACCCGTTACTCTGATATGAAACGTTTTTCTGTAAAATGGAATCATATCTGGAGTTCTAACAGTTGTGGTTGAGATATATAATTCACATGTGTTTAGGTTTGACATTGAAATCACTTTCTTTGACTTTCTCCGTGATCGCGATCTCTACGCCATCGATGTGATGTGTCTCTTCCACCGTTTAGGATGATGGGTTAGCCTGCCAAACTTTCTCTCCCAACACAACGATTTCCTTTGATTTGAGCCAGTCTTTGTGTATGATTGTCTCTTGTCTTATCTCTGGTTTGCGAGTCAATTTGCGCTCGCGTTACCACCATCACCGATCAATCGCCCTTAACATCATCATCGATTGAGTGCTGGTGGTGACTATCTTTTCCCCTCAGAGGTGTGCCTGGGCTTTTAATTAACACCCTTTTTGTTGCATTTTCAAAAAATAAAAATTGGGCTAATTATTGATGAAATTAGTATTTCATCTATTGAAAAATTTCATTGGAAAAATCTCTTTAAATTTTTAAATATACATATTTTAAATAACTTAGTATAGCATAGATTTTTGGCAGGGAGTTTTTTATTTTCCTTTCTGTGAGGGTTAACCTTTCTATCAGTATTACACGGTTATCAGGTGAGTTAAGGGAATCAAAAGAGAGACCAGTTTTTTTCAATTTGCCCAATCGGTCTTTTTGTCAAGTGGGCATAGACGGGCACTGATGGCAATGTATCCCCCACCATCTGTTAGTAGAGAAATCCTCAAATTAAAACTTGCACTTTAGTTCACTAGCACTCACCCTGTAATCATAATTTTAGAAATATAAAAGAATTAATGTATAATTTGGATTGGGATGGCAATTAATATTTTTAATAACTCAATGAATTTAAATAAGTTGAGTTAGATTATGATTTAAATATACAATAGGATAGATTACAATTATAAAATTAATATTATTGATTTTTTTACAATTCAAACATGGAAATTTAGATTTGAAATAAACTTGAACCAAACTTTGACATTCTTTTCCTCATAAAAGATGGAAACCTGAAACTTATATACTGCTATCTTTCTAGATTGATTTGGAAACCAATCTAATGTTTGAGGATCATCACCAGCAAGGTGATGGTGGGATGGCTCAAAACGAACAAAAGTCAATGAGCACCATGTTGGAAGTGGAGAAAGTCTGGCAAGACCAGAGTGTCGGTGGTGAAGAGAACTTGTGCTCGGTGGCAGTGGAGGACTCGACGTTGGTGCCATTATCTATGGTGGCACCAGCACCACCGGCGGCAACGTCGTTGTCACTGGATTGCCGCCAGCAGCAGTGGTGCGCTATGGATGGCGATGGCACTGGTGCTGCAGTGTCAGTGCTGTCGGTGGCCACTGTGCCGGCACTCGTCAGTGGTGACCCGAACCGTGCAGTGGGCGCATCCAGGCACCAGTTGAACAGTAGTGTCGTCGTGCTTGACTCTGCCACTTCGTCACCATCAGCCCTGTCGCCCGAGCTGCACCAGGGAGCATCGATGGATGAGGAGGGGACACCGTCGGGTGGCAACCACGACCACCAGACAGGCCAACCGCAACTGGCGCATCACCAGTCACATGACGGCGAACACCACGAACAGATCGTCCCCCAGCCGGTCAACACTCAGCATCACGCAACCAACCCTAATACACCTTCACCTGTGGATCATCAAACTCTCTATGAGCCTGCTAGTAACGCCATTTCCGGCAAACATTCAGTCGTCGCTCACTATTCACAGCCCGAATACTATCAGGTGAGATTATCATATGTTTGAAACAACACCTAATAACTTAACATTTTTTGTTCTTTTAATTATAACTTAATCGAAATTAAAAAAACTTATGTTTTATGTACAAAGAAAATTTCAATCTGTAATATGAATAATTTTGTTTTGTTTTTTCATTTGTTTAAGTTAACCGTTAACAAATTAGATCTGGAACTGCCAAAGTGTGATAGAATGAGTAGTCTAAGTAATTACAGAAATTAACTAGTTTGTTCAATTTAATATTATTCAATATAACCTCTTTTTAAAGAAAAATTGTTCTTCCTTGTGTACAGAATTACAAGGTGGCGGCCACAGTTGCGAATCACTCAAATTCAAATTCACCAAATTCAGTAGCTGATGTAAAAGGTAAGGATTTTTAGAAAAAAATCCTTTTCAGGGGAAACCTTTGAAATACCATAACCCCTTACTTAGGCTGGAAGATTGAACCTGCTTGTGTTGCATGACCCTGACCTTCTCTTCATCTAAATTTATCCTGTTGCATGTTAGACTTTTTCAATTCCACTATATCTACCCTTTACTGCATGTCTCATAGATGAAGAAGTTAGTTTAGAATTTGGTTATTTAGGTTGTATAGGCTAACTTGAATTCAAACCGTAGAGTTCATTACCTGCTTCGAGGATGATCAAGGATTTGTTCATCTGGATTTGTGGCAAGATGAAGTGTTGTCCCTGTCAGCGCCATTTACTCCCGAGCCGAAAGAAAACTATCCAAAACGTCCCACCTCGGTAGATTCGGGATATGGCAGTGCTGTGAAAAAGACCAAGTGGCGTCAAGAGAACTTCAACGAATTTATTCACTTTGAACAGGATGAAGACAAGTTTCCTCTTTCTTCCGGTTTAGAGGAGAGCTTTAGCGGCATGCAACCGGCAGCTTCGATCCTGGCCGAAGTGACCAACCTTCCTAATGTGACCTCTGCTTCTGTTATTTGCAACAACTCGACCACCACTTCGTCCGGCGGTTCATCAAATATCCTCAAACAACTGCTCACCACCACTACCACCAATGTGATTGTCAACGGAAATGACACTACCGATCATTACACTACTCCAGACTACTCGTCACAAGCACTGAAACAGCGTTCCGGTGGCAGTCCCGTCGAGCAAGTGTCTAGTCCCGATGGCGCTCTTACCGACGTCAAATCTGAGCCTAACGAAGACAATGATTTACAGGTACATTGCAACTAAACGCGCTTAGCTCTTAGTTTAGTCTAAACTTAAGATAATCTTTTTTTGATATAAATGCACTATTGAATTAACAGTTTAAACCAATACAGGAGGTAAGAAAGTACATGAATGAGTTTATATTATTTTATTTTTAAGATTCACCATAATCCAGTATATCCACCATGGTACAACAATGTAAAGCCAGTGGGTATCAGCAATGCAACTTCTAGTTCCTTTGAAGCATACCACTGGTCTCAACAGTCACAGCATCACTCGCCTGGTGGTCATAATGGACAAGCTTCACACTCGAGTCCTACCTCGACACCTGCATCACCTGCCTCGGCACCTGTGGTCACCATTGGTGGGGGTCTCCCACCGGCCACCACATCACCACCCCTCTCCGCTCCAGCTACCACTGGACATTACTTTTTTGATCAGGACGCGTTGAACAATAATCTTCCTCATCAGCCACAAGAACAACAACACTTGTCTCAGTTGGTTGCGGCTGTTCCTCACCAATTCCACCAACTCAATGCAGCCCATCGCTTCATCACTACTAGCACTCATCGATTTCAAGCACCACAAAGTGGACCCTCGCAAAACTTTGTCGTGCCCAATGGAAATCAAATGTTTGCCTTTGAAGCTGCCGCTGCTAATGGTATGATGGGAGCACAGAGTGGTGTGTCACCCAATTCCGCTGCTTTGGGCAATGCCTTCAGTGGTTCAGATGCTCGGGAATGTGTTAATTGTGGTAAGTGGACTACTTGTATCTAGTAGAAAAATAAACAATTATTCGCATGCTTTATAAATTACACGAGCTTAGAATATTTGAAATCTGATAAAATAAATTAACTAGTTTAAAAGATAAGTTGTTGATACCGATAAGTTAGTCTAACCTGTTGATTTGACGGGTGGTTGTGTCGTTTATCGAGCAGGTGCCGTGTCTACTCCACTATGGCGTCGAGACGGAACTGGTCACTATCTGTGCAACGCGTGCGGACTGTACCACAAATCGAATGGCAACAACCGACCCTTGGTGAAGAATCAACGCCGCCTGTCGGTAAGTGGCCAGCAAGCTGCTTTGCCCTCTGAGGCGGCTGCGGGCGGGGGCGGAGGACATGGAGGCCCGGTGGCCCAACCGTCACCACTACCACCCGCGCCGACCCACTCGCGCTCAAGTCGAGCTTCCAAGTCATCCACCTCGTCCTCCTCCCGGCAGACCAACTCTCGACGAGTGGGCCTCAAGTGCTCCAACTGTGCCACTACTACCACCTCGCTGTGGCGACGCAACAACAACGGCGATCCCGTTTGCAACGCGTGCGGACTTTACTACAAACTCCACAATGTACCACGACCGCTGACGATGAAAAAGGACTCGATCCAGACACGCAAGAGGAAACCCAAAGCTGCGACCAACAATAATAATCCCACCGTTCACGGAGTCACCAACCAAACCGGAAATGGCCCTCTTTCCAATGCAATGATGGCCCGCAATAATTCAGTTGCCTCGGTGATGCAGCATCACCACCAAACTGGTCTCATGTCGCAGCTTAATCCACTGCTGCAGCCCTATCAGAACCTATTCCAACACCATCCTCAGATGCAACATGGAATTCAACAAAGACCTGGACAGCCGACAACCACCATTCAGGCTCAGTATGCAATGGCTTCCCCAACGGGCTCCCATTATCCCCAGCACTACGGTACTCAGTTTGGCCATGTGATTAAAACAGATCCTGGGCAAATGGCGCCTGGTACTACAGGACATCAGGCCCAGTTTTACGCATCAGCGCTCATTTCATCACAAGGTATGATATACTTTCTGTAAATGTTTCTCGTTTAATTACAGTTTCTCGTACTATTTTTAATTATCGCATAGCTTTTCATTTTCTCACTATTTAACGATATTTCATTCGTTTGATTATATTTAGAGACCTCATAACCTTACTCAAGAAGCTACGACGCGTGTGCCAACTATGGACTGGTCACCGACTCAATTTCATCAAGTCTCGATTCTCTGGTCTCACAAACACTACCTCTCTCGATCGCTTCTTTGCAACCCTGCCTAATCTATCTATTCTCTACCAACACACATCATCTCTCCTGCCATGTGTGCTCTAAAGATGACGCGCATAATACCCTCTCATGGTTCTTTCACGTACTATTCATCATGTCATAATTCTTGTCAACAAATTTCTTATCTTTGGCGATGGGGGCAAGTGTATTCTTGATTGCTTTTGAATTTGATTTTCAAAAGTTTTCACCCTCTACTTTTAATTGGAATTTTCTATGTTATTCCTTAAATTTATATATTTTTTTCTTTGGTACAACTTTGCTTATATTAAGTACCTTTTTATTTTGATTTTTTCATGGCTTGATTTTTTGATTATCTGATTTAATCAAAATAATAATTATATACATCTCTATTTTATTATATTTTATATGATTTTCTAAATATTATGTAAACTTACAAATCCATGTGATCACTTCATGAAGTAATAAATCATATGAAGAAAAAAACTCGAGTTATGTAGCTAGATTTGAATATCCATGTTATGTCTATGTGAGTTACTATATTTTGAGAAGTAAAATATCCAAACTCGGTAAAAGGTAAAAAGAAAAAACTATTTATATCTTTTAATAGTATTTTTAGCATTATAACACCCAGTCTTTGAACAGCAAGTTACCTGAACTTCGATTTTATCATCATTTGGACATGAGTTAAAATTTGAGTGTCCCCAAATAGTGTGATTACAACTTTATTGGGTATTAGAGTAATTATTTATTTATAAAAGTAAATATAAATTATTAATAAAAATGACATTTTAAAATTATTCCTACATGAATATACAGTTTTAAGAAAAATATAGTGTGAGCACCAGTATCGAAGCATCACAAGGCCAAAGTTGTAATAAAGTCAAATTTGAAAGACCTCCCAATGATTGGAGAGTGGGTTATTAATACACAAAAATTGAAATGGAATACACAAAAAAGAAGATACTGGACGATAAATATGCACCCACTAAGACTTTTGGGGAATAGAAGTGGTCGCAAATTGGGAACGTAGTTGATCGATGAGTTTCTCCAAGTCACACAGATGCTTCTAAAGATGACAAACATTTCAACATGAGTTTATTATGCTCACTAATTTGTTAGACTAATTTAGTTTATATTTGAATTGAAAAAGGCTGTCCTGTTAGAATACACTCGTAATACCAAATTTATTTGAAACTGACCTGTAACAGTTGTCGTCGTTCCACCGAAGTCTCCATCTGTCTCATGTGCTGTCGAAGGCGAGCACGACCCACTTCTCGGCAGCTATGATATCGTTCTTCCCACTTAATTAGCAATAGGTTGTAGTAATAGGGAAAGTCGAAATAACTGAGATATTGACCACTGGTAGTGGTGGGGAAGATACGACGAAACTGGCCACAACGTGACAACTCGTCCTCTGATTCCATCAACTGGTACACGTCGTCATCGTTAAGCGAATCAATTATGTCGTCGCATGCCGATATACCAGATGATAGATACTGAGTCTCGTACTTACGGTGCTGCAAACATCAAATAAGTAAATAAATATAAATAGTTTTAAAATTAAAATTACAAATTCTAACCTTCTCATCATCGGGCGCTTTCATCTGGGTGAGCAAATCATTTTTATCAGGTGCCATCAAAGAGCCAAAGTTATAGAACTTTCGAAACCTTGGAGATAAGTGATAGCCAACCGTATTGAGAATATCACTAACAAGTTTGTTTTTCACTGAGAAATCCAACACCGAATCGGCTCTCAAACTTGGCGTAATGTTGCATTCCAAGAGCCACAGTTTAAAGTTTTCATCTAGCATAATATCGAATCCGAGCAGTTCGAAGCACGACTTTTTGTTCTTGAGGTGTTGCTTGAGCAAGCTAAGAATGTGACCTTCAGCGCTAATCACAGTCTTTACGATCAGTTCACACATAGCCTGCCAAAGATTAGCAAGTTCCGCAGAAGTTCTCTTGCCGGAAACGACAAGGTAACGCCATAGAGTGGACAGAGTCCACTTATGACCCTCTTGTCCATCGGTACTCGAAGATGGGATGTATTCCACAGAGTTTTTGTTCACCGAATAGTTCGTCAAGTGAATAAACTGGTTTGAGATATCTTCTACACTTTTTGAGTACCTAATATAAAATAAGAATAAATTAATAGTTTACAATAATTGTCCAAATGTTTGATTATTCATTTATATTTTAAAAAATAATAGATGTCTTACCTATTTGAAGCAAATCGAACCAATCCATCTTCGTAAACATAAAGCCTCAAAGGCGAAATCGAAGTAATTAGTACATAAACACGAAGATCAAACTTGGCATCATTGGCTAAGAGGCAGGGATTATCAATGTACTGCTGTACTACCATGGTCACCTTGGGTTTTTTCGTCAACGTGTTCACTCCCGCTGGATTGCAGGCAGCCATCAAAGTGTGCAACTCATCCACTGTGCTCACAATGTTGATACCTTGACCACGAGCAGAGGCAGGTGGCTTGCAAATGAACAACTTTCGTTCTGACTTGGAAGAATCACTTCCACTTTCACCTTCAACTGGATTCCAATATTCAATCAGAGAAGAGTAGTCTTGAGGTAAGATGAAGGTAGGTGGGTGGAAATTCCCAAAAACATCGTATCCAAACTTATCAGCTTTGGCCTTGAGATTTATCCACAAACGGTCTTTGCGACCAAAGTTATAACTTCCTGGAAAGTGATTCACCCGTTGATAGTAGCCAATGTTGTTAAACTCTGAAACCTTGAGGTGCTTGCACCAAATTGCGTTCCAATTGCTCCACGACTTATTTTTCGTTTTGTCAGCTTAACAATATGAGTCAAAATCAATCAATAAAAAATGTTTAAAAAGACTAACCAGTGATGAGACGATAACCAGACCGAGACACGATAGCCTTCATCGTGTTGGCTGTAATAGTGCTCATTTTCCAGCGAAGAAAAGATTTCACCTCATTTGGAACGGTAGACACTATTCATAAAAAAATATTACATAAAATATAATTCAAAGAAATAAATTATAATTTAAAAATTGCAATTGTAACATCATAGTAACTTACAGTCATCATCACGGGCACTGAAGTAAACAGTTGGATACATTAGTGGAAAAAGTGAAGGTTGAAGCATAAAGGAGTGCGACGAGTCTTCATCACAGAGTCTCGGGAACCTTGAAATGGACTCCTCAGAAATACCTTCCGAGGTGTTATCACAGCCTTCGAGCACTCTGAGTTGGTGCCTTAGAAGTTGGGCCATCATCTCGTAAAATAACACCTTGCTATCTTCTATTTTGCAAACTGGATTGGCAGTAGCGCTCGAGTTGATGCTGCCATCGTTGGAAAGTGCATCATCAACCTCAACTTTGTGCTTGAGCATCGAGACTGGGTCGAGGCGTTGTTCTTCAATCAACTGAACAGATTCCATCATTTTTGATCTTTGGAAATAACCTTTTAACGCTTTAAGATTTTGTACTATCTCTAAATATTAAAAAAGTAATGTTATTAATTTAACAAAAAAACTGAAACTAAAAAAATTTAAAAGGTTATATTTGAATTTAAAATATAGGATAACATTCAAGAATTCTTAATTGAAATGTGAGATTTATCTAGATTGTAATTTAAATTTTAGTCTAAAAATTAGTCAATTAGAATATAAAGAAGCTTACCTTTCTATTCTACGGACCGTAACCAATGCTAAAGAAGCATGCCGTTGATGCTTGCAGATACAACGTCGCAAAGACAATTGCGAAATGAAGTAGCAATCGAGCGTGTTCAAAACACGTGCAGCAAATCTAAACAAAGAGAAACAACGCTAATTAGGAGCGTGCTGTGACGATGTTTGATCGCAAAGAGGAGGATGGATGTGTTCTAATTTTAACTACCATATATACTATAAATATTAACAAACAACAAAAAGATGAGGAGGCACCCAATGTTCACGCCGCCACCTTACAAAATGATCGATGACGCAACCTTGAAACAAGTTTTAAGCTTTAAATTCTCACCAGTTTGAACACGAATAGTTTCCAGATTCCAGCAAGAGAGAGAAAGAAAGTAAGGGCTTGGTTGGGGGTAGGTCAAACTATAGTTAGCTAGGTCCAGGGGCAAGGGAAGGAGAAAAGGGACAAAGCAGAGTCGGTTGTGCTCAGCAGCCTCAGCTCGTCTCCACAGCAGAACAGGAGGTGTGCTCTCTGGCGCACGCTCACCACACATGTGCTCTCTTTGTTGCCCTCGCCTCTCCCAAGCACGCCTCTAGATGGAGTGACTTTTCTATTTTTTTGAATTTACTCCTCTGCTAAAGGCGCCATTCTCTTACTCCTCTCTTGTTATACTACTTTTTTTATTATTCACAAGCTTAGACAGCTTAACCTACAAATTAAATTGAAAAAACAAGAACTACGATGCTCCACCTAACAACAATTTTCTTATGTTTTGCGTTAAAATAAGAGTTTTCAATAACTATCATGTATTTTGATTCATTGCCGTTTTAACCTTAAAACTTCTGAAACTTGATATATATTGTCTTAAAAATTAAAATAATTGTAAAAGTCGTTGCAATTTTTTGTAATTATTAATACAACTTGTTCCAATTAAAAAATAATATTTTTATATAAAAAATAATTTTAATTTATATTTAACATGTTGATATGCATAGTAAAGGCACATAGCTTAATCCAAACAGAAATCATAATTAAAAACTACACTTTTTGTCAATTTTCCGTTAAAAACCAAAAACTCAATTTAACATATGCAACAACAAAAAATTAAGCCTTGGAAATAAGTTTAGCAAAATGTGACGAAGGATTTGCCTGCAATTCTCGAGGGTTGCCATATTCAATCACCTGTTGGTATAAATTGAAATAGAATTTTGTTAGAAGAAAAAAAATGTGTTAGTGACTGACTTGTCCGTGTTTGAGAAGGATCAACTGGTCCGAGTTAAGCACAGTGTGAAGACGATGAGCAATCAGCACTACGGTGCATCTCTCGAAATATCTCTGCAGTACTTGCCAAATTTGGTTTTCTGTTTGATCATCTACAGACGATGTAGCTTCATCGAGAACCACAATGCGACTCTTACGCAATAAGGCACGAGCTAGACAAAGCAGTTGCTTTTCTCCGGTGGACAGTTTGTCTCCAGGGGAAATTATTTCATCAAGACCTGAAGAATTAGTACCAATTATATTGCAATCTATCTTTGAAATTACATAATTTTGTAATTTATCTTTACCTCCAGAAAAGGTTTGAATCTTATTCATCAGATTAACTTGTGAGAGAACCTCAATAAGATCGTCATCTCGACTTCTGCGCCAAGGATCAAGATTTTTTCTTACAGTTCCTTGGAATAAAACAGGATCTTGTGGAATAATTGAGAGTTTTGATCTTAAAATTCTAAGTGGCACTGATTGAATATCTACACCATCAATAAAGATTGATCCGGAGCAGATTTCCACTAGACGGAAAAGAGCCACAGTGATAGAACTTTTTCCACTTCCCGTTCGACCCACAATTGCAAATTTCTGGCCTGCTGGTACTTCAAAATTAATATCTTGCAAAGCAAGGGACAGATTTCGACGATAGCGCAATGAAACTTGTCGATAACTGATACGACCCTCCTTGGGCCATTCAGATAGAGTGTGCGAATCGCTTTCATTTTTAAGAGTTGATGATTCAGTCTTGAGAAGTCGAAGGTAGCCTTCAATGCGTTCCACTGAGACAAGACGAGTTTCGAGTTCAAGCGCAAGACGAATTACAAATTGTAAAAGTCCGCTTAACTAAAAATAATTGTGAAAAATGTATTAAAGGTTTATTCTTTATTTGATTTAAAGTAAATAGACAAATAACACTTACTTGCATACTCTGAGTAATTACCAATCCGGCATAAGCCGCACCAACTTTTTCCAAATTAATCAAGACAAGCAAGCAAATGACCAAACTTGCAAGAATACATACAAAATCAATTCGAATTGAGAGCCATCTCACCGCACATTGACTCAAAAAGTTGGCCGTTATATGATAGTCACATAGTTTCTCAAATTGAGATTCAAACCAACTTTGAGCACCAAAAGCTTTGATAGTGGACAAGCCTTCCAAGGTAGCAGTAACATGACTATAGATTGGACTTCGCAAACGCATGTCGGCATGCTTCAGAAAGTAGACCGCAGAACGATAGTAACGAAAAATGAGATAAAATATAGCTAGAAAAACAACAAATGGAATTGAGAACCAGTATAGTGTAGCAATAATAAGAATAAAATTGCCAAGAGTGTAGAGTGATCGTTGAAGAAAACCGTCGAGAGCAACCGGCAAAGAGTTGTCTAGTTCATCAATGTTATGACTAAACAGATTGACTATCTTGCCCACCTGGATGCGGTCAAAGAAACCCAAAGGAGAGTAAGTGACCTGTAATAAGAGCAAATTACATAATGGTAATTTAAACTAAGCTTAATCTTTACCTTGTGCAAAATTTTATGATGAAACCAATTTGCAGCTTGAACAATCACACGAATAAAAAAACAAGCCATTGCAAAAGATGTGACAATTACAGCGAAAAACAGGCCCAAATAAACACCCTGGTAAAATCGAATTCTTGGATTTTGTAAAATTGAATCAGAATTTTCAGAACCTGAGCCTTGATTTAACCAGTGGCTCAACCAGAAATTTGCAAAGGTCATTAGAACAATTTGAATAATAAAGAAAGTAACCATAGTTGCAAAGAGCCATGTTCCACCTGAAGCTTTGATATAGTCTGCATATGTTTGTGTGGTGATACTTCGTGTTTCATTCGAATCGTCTAACAAACTTCGTTCTTTTACATTCAGTTTGGCTTTCCGAAAGAACTTTCCTATCTTACTTGAAATTGTCTTTCTTTTTACAATGTCTCCATTTAGAGGTCCTAACTCTTGGTCAGTAGAACTCGAATCTGAATCATGACCTCGAGCCTCAATTTGAGCCATTAGAGACGCTAATGATGCGTAAGATGCGTTAATTGTTGCTTTTTCACTTTTTTGTGGCTTTTCTGTAGCAAGATTTTGATTAATATCATAGGTCTGGTGATCTTCTAGATCTTCAGGAAGAGTATTTTCTCGTGCATTTTGCTGTGAAATCTTAGACTGAGCTACCGAAGCAGAATAATCTTTGTCAACATTAAGTAAGGTTGAATGTGACTCCAACCTGAGAACCTGACCATCACTCATAAACAAGACTAAATCAGTAGGGTTAAGAAGATAAAGATGTCGCGTGACAAATAAAACTGTTTTATGCGCAAGAACACCTGTAATGAATTATGATTTAAAATTACAGTTTGAACAAGTTTCAATTTTAAATAGAAGGAGTAGGTAAGAATTACAAAATAATTGAGAAAAGTACTGTTGACTTACCATTGATCACATTGTTAAAGATAGCCTTGACCACTCGAGCATCTAGACTGGAGAAGCAATCATCGAGAAGGTAGAGATCGGCATCTGCATAAACTGCTCTGGCCAGTGCAATTCGTTGCTTCTGTCCGCCACTGAGTTGTACTCCATTGTCACCTATCACGGTGTCTTCGCCTTCCGCCAGAAGACTAATGTCTTCAGTCAAAGCACACTTAAGCAAGGTGTCGTAGTACCGCTTTCTATCAAATGGTGAGCCAAAAAGAATGTTCTCACGGATCGAAACGTTTTGAAGCCATGGCGTTTGTGATACATAAGCTACACGGTCAGACATAAGACGCACTTGACCCTAATCAAATAATTTCAATTACAATTTTAAGAATTTGATAGAAGTAATTTATACCTGAAAACACTGTGTTTGTCCCAGAATCGAGAGAAGTAAAGCAGTTTTTCCAGAACCAACAGGTCCATAAAGACACACATGACTTCGCACCGGCACGTTCAAAGTTACGTTTGGTAGTTTGAAACTAGTCTTAAGATGTTGGTTTGAATTGTCAAGAGTGCTCAAATGGTTTGCTTCATCTAAATTTGCATTTGAATTAGTCCAGAAAAAACTGCATTGATCAATCTCTATGGCGTTAGTAGACTCCAAGGTTGGAAAACTAATATAGAGAGTTTGATTGTCAAGCTGTAAGAATCGTTCAATTCGACGCAGTGAAATTCGACCGTTGACTATGTCACGCAGATAGTTGGGAAGTGACCGAATGCCATGTGCTGCTATGTAGTTGAGCATTACCAATGAGAATGCCTACAAATAGCAATGGAATCATACTATAGTGTCAATCATCATTAAAATACATTAATTTTCAAAAAATAGAAATACATATTTTTCAATCTCAATAGACTAGTAGTAAATGAGGAAAAATCACTTACGGTAGAAACGGCAAGATCATTGCCAAGCCAGGTGTGAACCAAAATATTGCTAATAGTAATTAACATAGGTGTGAGAAGAGCCATTGAAGTGCTCATACACTGCAGATACTGATAAAATCGAATGCGACTTGATTCCGCCGTACGACAGTCTGTAATTAATTATACCTATAGGTTAGGTTAAGTTGATACGTGAGAAACTTCGACTAACACTTAATCTCCGATTCAAACGGTCCTTCCCAGGCATTAAACTTGATTGCACGAATAAACTTGACTAACTGTCCAACCAATGAAATTCGATGATCAGTCTGTTGCATAATCTTGGTTCGTAAACGTGTCTGCCATTTGGTCACAGAAAATTGTACACAAAAAAGAACCAGAAACAGTGCAATTCCATAAAATGCAGATGATCCAATTAAATAATAACTATATAAAACTGTTACAAGAATAATAATGGGAGATCCTATCACCAATGGACCCATGTAAATCATCTGATACACTTTCCAAAGATCATTTGCAAAAAGATTATTGGGCTGAATTGATTGGTTTGTCTCTGACGTGTTTGTAAGTTTTGTCAACATCTTTCGATAAATGGCACCATTTAGCGCATTGACCACCCGTGATCCTGTACGAATACTAGTGGCAAACATCACTGAGTATGAAACCGCACGAAGTAATTCACAGATGAACAAAACTAAAGTCCACTTGTAGGCTTCAAGTGCCAGAGGAGGCGTATCCGGAACTGTTACTTTTGTCGAATTAAGTGAACTTGTCCAGTTGGATGAAGATGATTCGAGTTCAGTGAAACTCTGCATTGCGGCGTGTTGCAATGACAGAGCTCTTTCAATCTCCTCCAGCAGCTTCTTGACCAAAAAAGTCTTGCTTAAAATAAAAAAAATTGTTGCAATAGCCACAATATTAATTAATTAAATTTAATTGAAAAATGACATTTAAAGAAACCCACCGAACTGAGATAGCCAGTAATGAGACATAATACATAGAAAAGACATGCTACGAGAAAGCGGGTTCGCACAAATTGAAACACAGTCCAACTAAGGGATGCATTGTGTAGTCCTGATCGATTGCATTGTTTTTCCCAAAAGTGTTGAAATCTATTAAAAAATGTATTAAACTTATTGTTTTATTAAATAATTAAGCAGATTCTACCGTGAAGAGGTGACATGACACGAGTCATGTGGTGAGCAGGAACCAAGTTGGTTTAGATTGAGCTTCCGGTAAAATATGAGTCTTACTACAGGAGACATCCATGTAAAAAATATGTACTGAAAGCAGTTGAGTCGATCTACTGACGCCGCATAGTCCACCACAATTGGCTTTGAGCTAAAATTCAAAAACAGTCATAATTCAGTTATAATCATACTTTATAATTAAAACAAAAATACTAAAACAATTTATAAAAATAATTAATTAAAGCAAAAGAGTAGTTCAAGTTCAAGGTCATATACCCTTTGGAAGATGTCATGTCATAGATTTTTGTTTGTTGACTTGTAGATAGAACAAGGTTTGTCTTGAGTTGGAGTATTTGAGCAAAAGTTGTCACATCATATTTGAGAACATTAAGCTATAGTGAAGTTCGAAGAGTATGTTGTGATAGCATGCACCGGTTGGTAGTTAAAACTGAGTAAAAAGTGACGAACTGTGCAGAAAAGTATCTCTCACCGCAAGTATATCTGAGAAAACGTTCAAATGATCTCTTTGATAATCGTCAGAACGAACCCGAGTAAAGAAATGACAAAAAAAGAAGAAAAAGCTACCACTGTCTGGCAAGCTGATTGAATGATAAGACCTTTGAAGAAATTAGAGCCGCTTTCACTAGCTCTTCTCTCTAAGTGAAACCTATTTATGGAAGTGTTGTGGCTATGATGTGACAGTGCATTGATGCATCTCAAAATTTGATTAAATCAACAACTGGCACACGATGCAATACTTGGATTAAACAAGTGTAGAGGATAAACAAACAAAGAAGTTGTTTGATTTGCACAACCGTAGATAGTACATTTATTACGAGTTTTAACCTGATTTAGTTTGTTCACTATGTTTTGTTAAAATTGAAATCTATTTGCATTGTCAATTGAATACTTACGCATCAGAAGACCGATAAGGTAGAATTAAACTCAACTCTCGTCTGTATTTATGCCATTTTTTTCTTGGTGTTGCTCGGTAAGATTTATAGCTTGACTTTGGAAGCGTCTCATAGCTGCCATTGTTGATGAAGGTAGTTTCTTTGTAAATGCTACAAGTTGAGTTAGTCAGTTAGAAGCAATAAGCAATACAATCCCTTATTTGTCAGTTTTACCTTTCATGGGAAGCTTCAATAGAAAGTGCACGGTCAATAGGCTTTTGCTTGAAGTTCTGACCACTCATGGTGACTAGCTCAGATATTTATATACATCAACGCTATAAGTTATATCTTTAGAAAGAGAAACTATTCAATACAGGAATGCTATTACTGGTAACCAACTATGCACTGACCAACATTACCATAGTAGTTGAAAATTGAACTCTTCGCACTCCAACAATACTAATATAGTAGTATACTAGCACAGGCAATGTTTGCGTTTCCAATGGATTAGTTCTTGGTGTAGCTTGGTGGACTATTCAAATTCCAACTGATGAAGCTTAGGTAACGATGCCTAGAACGTGTTCTCTGTTGTGTTCTCAGTGTCTAAGCTAACTGGAGAAATCTAGTATTTTGATTAGCAATAAGAGAGACACTCCCCATGACGACCATCTTGACTTTTGAGATTGCAGGACTAACGGTAACACGATGAGAGTACGCAATAAAAAAAGAAAGTCTCAGATTGTATACTATTTAATTTAATTCTAAAAACAAGATTTATAACGCGTTGATTGCTAAAAATAAAAACTCAGTTTTAACTTTTGTAAAATTTAAGAAATGGAAAACATCTCTTCTAACTCATGTTGTAAGTGCAGATGCACCGTAAAGTTTTACCTTCTTCCATTCTATCCACTTTTTCCAAAAGTTTGAAACAAAAACTTTATTATACTTTAATAGTGCCATTTAGTAAAAAAGTAATTTTTATTAAACTCTTAGGTAGAATGTTAGCAAAGAGCATTACGCTAAACAAATTTTAAAATACCCTTACAAGATGTAGACACTGGATTATCCGAAAAAATAATATTAGGTTGTATGGCAGTAGTTGTTATCTTATAAGAATTCTAATGTTTCTTAGTAATGAGTCAGTTTCTAAGTACTAACCAAATTACACTTGCCAACCCAAATAATATTTATCATTGTTGGCCAAAACATGCATTAACAAGCATTTATTAATAATAACAATACTTATAAAATTAATACAGTTCAGAATATAAATAAAATAGAATAAAATAATTGTATTGGTGTCAAATTACATCACAACTGAGAACCTTGGCCTCTTGTTTTTGTATGGTCGTCTTGGTGATTAGATGGAATTCAAAGATAAAAGAGAGAGAGAGAGAGAGAGTTGATGAGTTTAAGCCCGACATCTGGTGTTTTAAATGATAATGAGATTTAAAGTTTGGCTAAGGCTTATTAAGTAAATCAAATTTGGTTATGTTTGCTATTTTTCGTCAATAGGAAAAATATATCACAGCAACCAGACAAGGACAGATTCTTGAAATCGCCGAGTGGTATGTGCAAGGTCATAGATAGGCAAAAAAGACTCATATCCAAGCGAAGCCTTTGTTCCGAAAACCTCAAGAACGTTACGATTGATGTACTTCAGACGGTCTGAGGTTACTCGATCTAAGAAACGTTTGTAAGATGGCTTGATGTGACTTGGGTCTAATACCGCCTACCATCAAACCAAACAATTAATATTCAGACCATGTCGAGCTGAACGTACCGCATAGAATAGTTGGGAAGTGGCGAACGCGTAGAGAAGTGGAACCAAAACCCTATCATAACGAATATAGCCATTACGTGAGGCGAGATTAAAGAAAGCCTGTAAGATTAAAGAATTTAAATAAGATAAGTTATAATTGTTAACATGTTTAAAACTCACCTCGGCACACTTCCAAACCAAATAAAGCGTTAACGAAGTGCTTGGTGCCAACGTGATGCTTGGCGAGGCAAGCAAAGCACTGACTATACTATGCCACTTCTGGTTTGAGCCACTCACATGACACAATCCACATCGAGCCATATTATAAATTGAAGCAAAAGTTGCCAAAAACATAGCAAAAGAGGTCGATTTATGAGAAAATAAAATTTCACGGTTTAGATGATCAAAACGACCGGAAAGCAATTTGGGAATTGTTCTCCAAGCAACTTGCGCTGTGTAACCCAACAAGAAGGGTTTAAGAAAACTATACAGGAATAGTGATTCAAAACATGACACATCTAATGGATGATGCACGCAGTGTATATTCCGATAAGATAGTATTGAAATGTTATTTTTAAGTTTGTACCATAGTTGATCGCAACTCGTTTTTAAACGATTCCATAGTCCAGTCAAATTTTTCTCGTCGTTTGGAGGGTTTGTATTTATATTTTTGGAATTTCTGCTCATTAGAAGATTGAAGACAAATTTAAGCAGAGGGTCCTGTCATAAAAAAACAAATAAAAACTTATATAATAAAATAACTTGATGTATTAGTTCTTAAATAACTATTTACAGTTGAATCCCAAGAACACGCATGAAAAATAGAAAGGAAAATCGATTTTGCGCATGCGTTACTCTTTGTGTTGTGCATGCTTTTAGCTGCTTCCCTATGTGAAGTTGGATTAGCGTGTTCATGGAGTTTTAGTGTAGGCTGATAATCTGGTGGCGAGTGAGAAAAGCAATTTTAAATGTGATCTTACCTGAAGATTTCCCGTTTCGTAAAGAAAAATTAAAGACGTTATTGCCCCCGTAAACAACAATAGTTGCCCTCTTGGCAAAGGTTGAATATAACCACGAGAAACGAGAATTCTATAGAGTGTCTCAGAGGCGATGTTAGCCACGTAGAAGGCGAGAGCTTTGCGTCTGGATGGTCTTTCTATCTGAATGGCGAGAAGAGAACCGAAGAAAGACGGTAAATATGCACAGAGTGTATAGTAGAAACGACCAAAAATTTGTCGCGACAAACAGAAGAAGAAGATCACGAGAAATGCATTCAGACCGAGGAAGATAGAAGAACGAATAATTGAGCGTGTAGACTCGCTAAACGATTTCCGGTCGAATTTGCGCTGAAGTGCTTGGTTTACCTATAAACACACAAACAAATTTTACTGCTGTTTATTTTTTAATCCCCATTTCAATAAATAAGTGTAAATACCAGATAGAGTGGAGCGTAAAGTTTTAGTGATTCTTGAAATACAATCAAACCAATTTCAAGTGCCGCTTCCGTACAGTAACTAAAAACGTTAAAGGGTTAAATTGTTATCAAAAAAGTAAATAAGAGTTAAAAATGACTTACGGTGTCCAGGTGTGACCTAACTCATAGCAATTATAGGGAACATTCCACTCAGGCATGAGAATTTTGCTCAGTACCGAAGGCATTTTTATTTAATTCTCTTGAATGCTCAATAGTTTTGAATTTTGATTTTCTAGAATCCCCTAGTAAGACGAAATAGAAAGTTTAGAAAAAAACTTCCACTGTTTGGCAAACAGGGTCCAAATAGAGAGCCCACCATGTGGGTGAACATTTCTAGCAGATAAGATAAAGATACGACAGAGACACTCAGAAACATCAGGTCAGATAGATGTGAGACAAACAGAAACACTAACGGAAAGCAATTCAACCACACCGATAACTGTGGAAATTTTCCAAATTGCTTAAATTGGGTTAATAATCGCGCTCTTTTCCCTCTCTTCTCTTTTTCTCAATATGAATCAACATGATAATAATATCAAGTTACATCACGAGAACAATATCCGAGCAATATTATTTTTTACCTCAAATCGCGTAATACAAAATTGGTTTAATCCAGAAATAAAAAATTAGCTGAGCGGTATAGATCGATATCAATAGTTATTATATTGAACAAAAGATACACTTAAAAACTGAATTGGTCAGCAAGAGTTTAAAAAAATTCCAAGGAATGAAAACAACAACACCAAGCAAGAAGTAGTTTCTTAAAAACTGTAGACAAATTCAGACTAGACTAGAAGAATTAAAGTATACTTATAATAAAGTACAAGAAGTCTGCCGCCGCATGACAAGAAGTGTTTGTGACAGAGTGAATGAATGCAGACAAAGTTGTTGACCATTTGCTCAACTAGTGGTATTGTGGTATAATGTGTGAGACCGGTTAAACCGGTTCCGATAGGTGAATCCCTCCTCGAACTACATGGTAGCCATGAGGGAATATAAATATATCCATCAAAATAAAAACTATAGCTATAGTAGAAGTCATACATCACAAATCTTATTCTTCGATTAACGCTTTTCAAGTCTTGCTTATTGTTAGTGGACATGATGATTGCCTTCACTTCTAGAAGCTATTTGAATAGAACGAGTTTCCTCAAGATGTCAATTTGTAGTCAAACCACTGTGGTAGCACATGTGGCACACCATTACGTCTCAAATCTAAACAAAATTACATCTACACTATAGTTCGGTCATCTAAAAGTAGACAAACTGTTTGGCATCAAGTTCAAGTTGGAATATTTTGACCCAAATCTTTATTGTATTTACACGTTTTAAGTCATGTAAAAGAAAATACAGAGAAAACCCGATTAGTTGACAACTCGCTTTTCTTGACATTTACCAACACGTTTTATATAAAGAGACTAAAACAAACAGTATTTTATAAATTAATTAGTGTATGTGCATGTGTTCGAAGTGCTTTTCTAGACTCGAATTGGTTGACAAGTCTAAGTCTTTCTCCCACACAGTGTAAGGCAGTTAGGTACTCACTGTAGTATAAACTATGCATGCATATGTAGTAAATTATGGAAAACATTTATTCAACATGATTTTTTTATTTGTAAACTTTCAATGACATTTCAATATTAGTGTAAAGTCAGTTTTATCATTTATGTAAAATAATAACAGAATAATTTCTTCCAAAATAGTGATTTTTCCGAGCCTAAATTCAACAGTAAATAAAAAACCAAGCATGCAGTATGTTTATTGCGTAGGTAATATATTACAATGCTATAATACCAGTGAAACACCTAATTGGAAGAAGTCATGCCAATGGAAGTGTTGTTGAATTAAGCTGTCAGGTGTAATGAGCGCCAAGTCATTTCTGGCACAGAGTGGCGTACACATTTCACCTGACTCTTGTGAGTCCGGCTGATTGCACTGACTGCATGCAGACTCTACAGTGCATGCACATGTGCTTCTCTTTGCTCGTGCACGGCTAAGTGAGAAGGCGCCAAGCAGTGACTGTATCGGTCGTCGTCTGTCTCCATTGTCTCCTTTCTCTCTCTCTCTCTCGCTCTGTGGCAACACGTTGCACACCACTCTCATAGTGGATATCCTTGATGGGCAGGCACCGATAGCAACAAGAGTGTGCATGGAAAGAGTGAAGTGAGCACGAGCAGTGCCACTCACCGTTGGAACCAAAACATTGAACATTATTCTCACTCAAAGTGTATCAATCAAGCTCATTCAACATCTCTATCTCTTTTGATTTCAAATTTATAATCTATGTATCTAAGAATATTCTATTTTATTTAATTCACGTTTAAAACATGTTTTTGGTTATATCTAAGCAAATTTCCTGTTATCCTAACTACGCAGAACATTAAATCATACCGGAAAAAAAGTTTTTTAAGTCATCAAAACTATCTTTGATATATGCCTATCTGTGATATCATCTATCTACTTCCCTAAGAAAAAACCCGTTGGAAACTTTCCCAGCGGAAACTGATCAAAAATGACAGTCTTTCTTGTTTGTGAATAATTCAAAAAGTGGTAATAGTCAAATAGTCCAGCAACATTGATACATAGGATAATATAAAATTTACTTTGGAAATCTATCTAAGAACGCTTGTGTCCATACAATGCATGAATTGTGTAGTATGGGTTTTTCGACGCAATAATTCCTCCAAGAAAGTGCAATGCCATTTTGCATCAACACAAAAGTTTCATTTGATCAAGTCTAAGACTGAAAAGTCGTGGTAAACTTGGTTTTGTAAACCTTCCGGGTTTATCCTGACACTGGGTAAGTTTCACCATATGCCTAGTCGCACACTTCCTTACTGGTTCACTAGTGTGAGAGACCCTTCACACATATAAACACAGACAGTCGGTTAGTCAGTGAGAGTGAGAGATAAAAGATACTGGAGATGGATAATCATTCTAAACCTAAACTTTCCACAATACAAGCACATTCTCGAAACCAATTGACCGTTGACGACTACGTGTTTAAAGTAGATAAACATTCTAAGGTCACGTCAGGATTAATTCTATCAGATTCAGTGGTTCAGATTAGCACGGCAAGTTGGTTCTGACTCAGAACTTGTGAGGGTTGCCCAGCAAGGGGTCCATGAGATGTCGGTGTGGCACATGGCGACAGCTAGAGGGGGCCCTTTGATAAGCGGGAGTGGCTTAAGGCCAGCTTTAGTGCCTCTGGTGATAAGTGGGACCACTATCGATCGCTCTCCCCTCCGATCCACTGCTTTTCATATATATCGAGGCTATGAGACAGAGAACCTGCAGTATCTCTACTCGCATTCTTCTACACTCTAGTCTCCCTCTTTCTCTCGTCCCACACGTGATCAACTTGTGTGTACTTTTTTCACCGTGTCACCGATATAGCATAATTTCTATTGCACAAAATTGTTCAATAACTTGCTGAATCTCTACAGTTTTACGATTTTTCGTGAAATTATCTAGTGAAGTATTCTTTTTTAATCGTACACATCCATAAGGTAAGCGTAATTTTCTAATTATTTTATTACTCAATATTTGAAAGGCTTTCCACTTGTTGATTCAATGAGAACTTTATGAAATATAAATGCAATCAAGTTTATATTTTTGTATTTAAATCTTCAAACTTTAAAATATTGATTTATTCCAATGTATATTTGAGAATTATATTGAGAAAACTCTATATCTGGTCACGATGACGTTTTTATTATTTCTGTTGTCATTGTGTTTTTACCAAATATCTCACTTACTCTTGCGAGATATTAGTGTGCGATAGGATAGATTGAGGCAATCGTAACCAGTAACCAAATCAGTAACCAAAAGCAATTCTCGACACCTCAAATTTACTTAAGTTGAACTTTGGAAATAATCGATATGACCCCATATCGGCTTATATCTCTGTACTTTATAAATCAGTAAAAATATATATATCAATTTTTAGCAATCACGAGACATCGTTTTTTGCATATTAACCTACTCAGTTGTCATAAGAGATAAATAAATACGGTTAGATAACAATAGAGACGAGTACTTTTAGTACATACATAGATCGAACAGTTCTGTTTGAAACTTTTCCTTCCGCTAAATTTTCCCGCAAACATTTCTTGTCATGAGAGAAAACCTCGTGGTAAAGTGGAAAGCATGACTGTGACTGTGCTTACATCTGAGGTTGAGTTGATTTATTTGAAAATAAACCCAACTACTGGTTGAGAGAAGCAAGATATGCCAAGATAGGAGTATGACGTATGAATGAAACATTTGTATAGGTAAAGAGATACAGATAGAGAAAGTTACGCACTACTTTCACATAGTTTAGCTAGCTTGTTGGAGATTTTCCTAGGAAAACTTCTTTGGGGAGGATTTTCTCAATTGATGACATCAAGTGGAAGTACGGTGAAAGTTCAATGGGGTCACGACCTATGCCACACTTGGGCTAGCCATTGGAAGATACCAGAAGGAAGATGTGGCTTTAACTCATCAACTATAGTTACTCTAGCAAAGGGAAAGACGTCAAGGAAAACATTGCAGCTCTTGTGGAAAGTAGATAAAACCCTTAGAACTAATACTTTTACAACAGACATTCACCCTTAATGATGAAATAACATGTTTCTCACTCTAGTACTTTTGAAATATAAACAACGAACGATAACGGAATTTTACGTTTCATTAGCACAACTTATCTAACGCGTAAAAGATAGACTATTTTTTCAAATGATACAATACACAGGTCTTTGTACGGTGTAAACTCATTTCTATTGCATAATAAATTAAAATAACATTATATGATAGCAGAGTCAAATGTACGGAAGTATTTGATAAAGACGGTCTATAGTCAAAACACATACAAAAAAATATATTCTGTGCAAACATTCAATCACAGATATAAAAAGCTTTATGTAAAATTTTTTAGTTGTATTAAACAAAAAACATATGGCTATGCTCTGTGGACTTTGTGACGTTAGTCAGTTGATCGGCGTTATTTAGAGTTTCGGACAAACGTTCAAAAAATCCGCCTACCAATTGCACATGTTGCTTGCATAACAACTGATACTAGTACAGTTGTTTTGATGCACTCTATCATCAAAAAACTTCTAGTTCCTTATAAAACTGTGATAATCAAATTCAGAGGTGCATATGAATTAGTAGAGATATAACAACAAGCAACTAACTCTTAAATTGCTCTTAATTTGCTTGCAGGAGCATGTCGTCCCCTCCGAGTCATCCAAAGGTTATATTGCATAATGCTGATCTTCTAAAGGCTTCTGGTTCCTCGAGGTCTTCTTATTCGTCTACCAAAAACTATCATTATCCAAATCTTTCAAAGATAAAGAAGTCCTCAGTAACATTATCTAAACATGCAGATGTGCCGAGTAAAGCTGGACGGTACTTTCAAGATTTGGAGATTCACTCAGCATCAAGTGAAACAGCTCCTCTTATTGATCAAAACACCGGAAGTTCGTACTATGACGATGTGGAGAGTCGAACCAATGACGCTTTCTATTATCCTCCACTTCGTTTCGACGATAGTGGATTGGGTAGTAGCTCTACCACTAAGCTCATTAGATCAGAGGTAAGTTCATAACAAAGCTTTAATGAATTCAAAACAATTGATTAATTAACTATATATTAGAGTAGTAATTTACATTTTGTTTAGTTTTATGATTTGAAAATTTCCATTATTTTTGATTAAAAATCATGGAAAAACATAATAGCATAAACCTCAGGGTAGACTTGAAATTTTCCAGTATCAATGTCAACTCATACACGAACAAAATAATCGAATCATTGATCTGATATTAGCTAACTAAATGTCACCAATTTTAGCGTCTCACGGTACACAGACAAAACATGTATTCAGTTGGAAATTTAAAAATTTGTTTAAAAACATTAATGTTAAAGTTAAAAGGTCATAATGGTGAGATGTATTAACAAAAAGTATTTGCAATTAATATAGTTTGTAGAAATTAATCAAAGATATTTGGTCAATGATGATGAAGGTCGTAGAGATAGTGATGGCACCCAAGGTTAGATGTAGCAGTTAGTTTTGTAGAATAATGTACATAATCATGTGTCATAAAAATTGTGGCACATCGAGAAACGCACTCCATTACCTATGTGATTGAATATTGAAATGAAAAATGCTGTGAGAGTAATGTAGTTGTAGATGGAAAGAAAGAGAGAAGAGCATAGTGCGCCTAGTTCCCTGTGTCATCATCTAATAGTATGCGTGTTTAATGAAGCCTGCAATAATCAAGATCAGTCATATTGGTTGTATATACGCCTACTTAGCCACACCTGATCTTCTGTTAGGCTTTTCATAATATCACTGGAAGTCTGATGCGACGTGCTCTCAAATGATTACTTGTCATGGTTGTCACCACAAGTATCATTGGCCCGAACAAAATTGAACTCTTACTTGACAGTTTGATATTTGATGTACAGCTCTTTAATTGGTAAATCTATTCAATTTCCCTTTTTGTAGCGTTTTGATCACGAACCCAAGAAAATGTTGGTGGAACCAGAGAAAAAAACTACAAACATGCAAACGCTGATGCATATTCTCAAGGGCAACATTGGTACAGGCATTCTTGCTATGCCTAGTAAGTGAGATCTAAGAAAACTGTACATCATCGGTATAACAATCTTTTCTACTAGATGCATTTATGAACTCTGGTCTCTACGTGGGCTTGATAACGTTGCCCTTCTTGGCCATTCTCTCCACACATTGCATGCACATGCTGGTCAAGTCAAATCGAATTCTCTCCAGACGACTAGGTGTCGGCATGCTCGAGTATCAAGAGGTAAGAATCGCTTCTGTGAAGCGCTACTCAAATCGATACTAGTCAATATTTTTCAACTCGATTATCTTTAAATCAACTTTCTCTAGGTAACATCTCTTTCGATCTCAATTGGTCCGCGGTGTCTTCGGCGTTATTCTCATCTAGCGTCGAATCTGATCAAACTATTTTTGCTGATTACTCAGTTTGGATTTTGCTGTGTTTATGCGTTCTTTGTGGCGGAGAATATAGCTAAGGTACATTTATTTGTAAAATTGTTTGTTATACAATTCATACAAAGTTATACAAATTCAGTTATACAAAGTATCATCTTTATTTGTATGACCTCTCAATCTAATCTCTAAATGTTTTGTTTATCATCATTTTCCGTAGTTTATGGAAGCGACCACTAACCCCGATCTGGATGAAGATCAAAAGAAAACCTTACCTAAGATTTTGTTGGGTGCTCTTCTTCCTCTCTTGATTCTTCTATCCTTTGTTAAATCACTGGCTCATCTCTCAATCGCTTCTTCAATGGCCAATCTCTTCCAAACAGTTGGCTTGATTATTGTCCTTGTAAATCTAGTACAAGACCTCCCACCTACATCTGCAGTAAAACCATGGGGTGATCTCAAAACCTTTCCTCTCTTCATGGGCACCGCGATCTATGCTTTCGAAGGCATAGGTCTAGTTTTACCTTTGCAGAAAGAAATGCAAGAGCCAAAAGCCTTGGGAGGAGCGGTAGGCGTTCTCAATACCGGCATGGTGGTAGTCATGTGTCTCAATGTGGCCATTGGCTTCTTTGGCTATCTTAAATTCGGAGACAAAGTGCAAGGATCGATCACACTCAACCTACCCGATAATGCTCTCTACCAGTCTTGTCAAATTATCTTTGCACTGGCCATATTTTTGAGTTATGCCATCCAATACTATGTACCCTTTAACATTATATGGCCTTGGTTTCGCTCCATGCTGGGTCTCAAGGAGGGTACCACAAGAACCAATTTGGCAGAGTATGGCTTTCGAGCTCTCACTGTCATCTTCACAGGTGCGTGCAAAGATGCTTTTCCGTCAATTGCTTTCATAATAGTTCAATTCTAATTTATCCATGATTCGAATTAAACTAAAATAGACTAACTTACGTAGAGCTCTCAGGAAAACCAATCCTAAGTAAGTTCTAAAAAAACCACTAACGTGCTTGTTGGAAGAAAATATTTCCAGGATTGGGTTTTCTGAAGCCCTAACTTACGCAACAGATTTTAATTAACATTAATTTTTATCTTGATAGTGATACTAGCCGCAATCGTGCCTAAGTTGGACCTTTTAATCTCCCTTGTGGGTGCTTTGTCTTCTAGTGCTCTTGCACTGATCTTTCCCCCTCTAATCGATACCTGTGCTCGATGGGATGAGGAAAAAGGTAAAATACTAATACAACTAAATCTGATACTGATAATACTAAAACATTTCAATTGCTAACATTATCGATTTTGACGCAAATTTTAGGTTTTTGGACGTGGACATGGATCTTTTCAAAGAACATTTTTATTTGTTTAGTGGGTCTGATAGGATTCACCACAGGCACTTATGCTAGCGTTGAAAACATCATCGCAAGCTTTAATGATCCAAACCAGTAAGAAAACGACCTCTGAAACATTTCGACTTATCTGGTCAACTCCTTTGTTCGTTTCATTACCTTCTGTATATAACCCTCTGCTCTACTTCCTCTTGTGTGTGATATTTTTTATTAATTAATATTTTGTTAAAACTTATTATTAATTAATTATTATTAATAAAATATTTAAAAGTGTTCGAATTCAACTAGAACATACATTTAAAATTCATTCATTTAAATCAGTCAATCCTTACTACAGTTCAGTCATTATCTATTGAAATTGGAAAAAACAAGAACATTCAAAGACTGATAATGAAAAAAGTTAAATCATTATCATTATATTAGAATTTATTATATTAATAAAATCAATTATACAACAAATCACTGTATGTTACTGGGTAGAATATTAACTAAAAATGAGTCAAAAAATGCCCGACCTTCCCAGTATTTAGGATGATTAAAATAAAAGGGTACATTACAAAAATATGTAAATCCTAACAGTAAATGGTTTATATCTATCATCAAAAAGTATGGAAAAAAAAGATGAAGGTGCATGTTAAAGCAGAGAGTGCTAGGAGTGATGAGCGAGCTGTGCCAGAAGTAACTTTCGTTGTTTCTCAAGCTCTTCAAGTTCGGCACCCGAAACACCTCCATTCTCAGATTTTCTGTCACGGTCACGTGATCTTCGTGATGAATCGTAATCCTGTGAAAAAATATTTGGTAAAATAAAAGTAGCATATCAAGTGTAACATAACAATTACACCTACCGAATGTTTAGGTCGTTTGGTAGACTTGTCTCGTTCACTGGATCTTTCCCGTCTTCGGCTAGACTTGCGATAGCTTTCTTCGGAGCTATCCCGCTTCCTCGAAGGCGATCTAGAAGGTGTTCGCGCTCTTCGACTCGATGATTTATAATCATGGTCTCTTCCAGAACTGGTATAACGAGAGTCTCGGTGATCCTTCGATTCGCGTGCATGTGAAGGCGGCGAAGGCGAAAACGATCTCGAGGCGGATGAACTGCTTGACGAATCGGACAAGGAGAGAGAGCTGGAACGTGATCTAGAACGCGAACTCGACTGTGGCGTTCGATGTCGATGCTTAGAGCTGGAACGAGACGAAGACTTGTGCCCACTCGATTCCTTCCTCGACGATGACGAATGCTTCTTGTCCTTCTTCGGCTTGGAAGATGAAGACGAGCTCGGGTTGGCATGACACCGGTGCCGGTGATGACTTGACTTGTGATTGTGGTGATGTGAACAGCTTTCTACCAACGATTCAAGTGCACTCTCGAAGATCTCAATTCGCTCTTCTTCAGTGGGTATTGCGTGAAACGCTTCTTCATTACAAATCTGAGGTCTCACCTAAAGACAAATTTCTATTAGTTTTTATTCAATTAAAAAAATTAATATCTCATACTTCGCTCCATTTAGAGTGTTCGGTAATTTCAGGCTGAATTTTCTCAAGCAACTCCAAGAAGTGTGCCTCGAGTCTTCGCCTCGCTTTGGCTTCTTCCTTGCGTTTCTCTTTGAACCGTTCCCGTTCCTTCTCCAACAGTTGCTCATGCATCAACTTCACATTACCAGAATCAAGTTTTGCCGAGCGTGGGTCTCGACTTAACACGGTTACAAACTCAGAAAACTCGGTTGTAGGTGTCATCTGAAAATCTTGTCGCTTCAATATATCCTTGATCACAATCTTTGAAAAAACTATGTTATCACTAATTCAAAATAAATTCATGTTTACCTTCTCATCTTGAAACCTGGCTTTGAGGTCTTCAACGTAAAATTTAAATAAATCAAGCGGCGTAGAACCAGAGAGAGCTTGATTGAGCATCGCATCAAACCGTGCATCTGCTGAGATCTCGTGGTAAAGTGTGCACCACTTGGAAAGCGAATTCAATTTGCCGCTTGCATGCAACTCGTCCAAAAACGTCAAAAAATTTTCACGGTTTATCCTAATTAATAAAAATAAAATACATAAAATATAAAACTAAGTGACAATAGAGAAGATAAGTTGATAAATATAAGATTCTAGCCACAACACAAATAAAAATCAAATCGAACTAGTGATTGACAAGTGACAATTAAGTTAAGTACAATAAGTACATACCGATAGTTGCGTTGTTTAATTTTACGTTCTCGATTTTTCTCCATTAAGTCCTCTTCTTCAAGCTGTCGAATGTGTGTCTCGAAGGCCATCAAGGCATGTTCTTTCTCCATCGCCAACAGTTCGGCATTTTCGGCAAAGTCTGGGCAGTCGAGCAGCATCTGCTGTGCTTCTTGCCAAGTGGTCCGGTAGGTTATCTGGGGCATTGCATCTAGAATCTCACTCAATGCCGCCATGTTACGCTCCTGTGCCTCTTTCTCCCGCTTGTATTTCTTTTTCGTGTATTCTTCAACAATCTCTGCCAGAAGTTCCTGGCGCTCGGGGTCAGGAATTATCTTCCAAAAATCGTGAGTTCTCCAGATCTCTGTCGCCTCGCGATATCTGTTCAATAAAAATATGAAAAGTAGAATTCATATAATTAATAAATAACCATCTTTTGTTTAAAGAATTGCTTCAAAATAAATTCTAAACTTACCGTAAAGCGTCATTAAGTCGATCGGACTGATTGATAATACGTCGCATTTCCTTTTTGGCCCAAATGACCCTCTCCTTTTGTTCCGCCTTCTCTTCTTTGGCGCGGATCATGCGGTATTCATTGAAGAATATTTTTCGGTCAGGATGTGTACGAAACATCTCAAACCTCGGCTCATTAGCCATAGCCCGAATTGTCTTCTCCCATGACTCCCCGCTAGAGATACCTTTTTCACGGAGAAGTTTTTTAAACTTTTCAAAATACTCAGCCTTGGTCAGTGGTTTCTCCTCAGGTATCTCTGGAACAGAATCTGGTAGGTTTGAATTTGAATCTTCATCGACTATTTGTCCGGGTTCATGAATATCCTCTGGAGAAGCTTTTTTCTGAGACTCTTTTGGCATTGGAGGTGTTGAGGATAATTTGGGACGTGATTCAGATGTTGATAAAACATTTAATGAATGCTGTTTTAGAATTTCAAAGTATTTGTTATTATTTTAATCAATTTGTGTATAAAGTTATCTTTACTAAACTTTTATTTTAAAAAAAATATTTAGCAAACAAAAATAATCTTACCTGATTGGGAGCAGTTTGGCCGTTGGCAATCCTATCTTTAATTTGTCTCAGTTCATCTGGCATAGTCCACGCAGAACTCTTGGTAAGAACATTATGATAATAAACTTTACCATCCTCGGTTTTGAATTCTTTCCATGGACAAGCTTCTAAAAGTCGATCAGCTTCACATTTCATCTCATCAGGTTTATCCCAACAGGTTTGTTTCGTTACCTTGTTGTAGTAATAGGGTCTACCTTCAGGAGTCTTGAACTCTGCCCACGATTGTGTCTGCGCTCCTAGAAGTGGAGGAGGAAGGGGCGGTGGAGGGAGCAAGCCTGATGGGCCAGGAAATGGTCCCGGTGGGTATGGAAATGGTCCACCACCGGGTGGCGGCATCATTGGTGGGTAAGGCCCGGGTGGGTGCCCATACGGACCTCCTGCTGGATGTTGCATCATCGCAACAACTGTTTAAAGTCAAATATATATCAAACCAAAGTATGAATCGAGAAGAATTTGGAAACTTGCAAAGTGATGATGAAAACGACAACAAAAGAGAAGCACACTCTAAACATACAGATACACACCGGGCGGACAACTATTTCTACTTCAACAAGCTTTTGTAGCCAATATAGTTCTTTAGATTTGTAGAAATAGTCAGTTGTTTAAAAATACAAAATGTTGTAACACAAACCAAGTAGTTATATTATTATCGATTATAATTTATTTCACTTTTATTCTTATATATAATTCAACCAACTTTATTGTAACCAACTTTTTCCGATTTATTGATTTTGTAGTGTAGGTGGAAATAGTCGATACCAGAAAAATGTAAACATTCCACCCCCTGTTTAGGGGGTAGCCCGAATCGACTGTTCCATTTGGAACAATTTTTGTTTTATTCGTAATGACTCATCGTTTTGCTCAATTTTTTCTTATTTTTGTGAAAAGCAATATATAGATTTAAGCTGAAATGATAATTTCACGATATTGAATTCACGCACATGCTTTGCACCAAATTGGTTGCTATGGCAATTGCCTAGTACAGCTCTCAATACACATTCTTGCTACCAACTTACTTTATCAGTAGAAACAAGTCTAGTCAGATTTTTGATTTTACAAACTTCAATTTTTAAATATTAAAAATGAATGGGTAGATATAAATAGTGATTCAAAGATGTCAAAGGAGGACAACGTTCGAGTAGTTGTTCGATGTCGTCCATTGCTTAGTGATCTCGAGCAATATGAAGAAAGTGTGATCAAGGTAAGATTCATATTTCTATAATAAGAACTTTATATGCAAAAGTACAGTTATTAATACTAACAAACAATAACATTACTTCAATTTAGATTGGCTCTAATGGAGAATCGATTCAACTTTCTACTCGACAATTTACATTTGATTACGTTTTCGGACCTGATTCGAGCCAGGAGGAAATCTACCAGAAAGCCGCTAAACATATCGTCGACTGTGTTCTTCAGGGATACAATGGTAGATTGAAGGAAACAAACGATTTGAAGTTTAGATTTTATTTTATTTTATCATTGGTTTTTAAAACATGCAAACTAAACGATAAATTTGAATCGAGTTTGATAAAAGAATAACAAGGCGATTTATTTTAGTGTCAATAGTTGATCTCAAATCAATCAATCAAATAAGTTATAGCAATAACAACACATTTGATCTAAACAGGTACTATTTTTGCATATGGTCAAACTGGCACTGGAAAGACTTACACCTCATCTGGAATCATGGAATACAGTTTTGAGCATATCTTTGCTCATATCGCCGCTTCAGGAACTGATCATAAGTTTCTAGTTCGTGCCTCGTTCTATGAGATCTACAATGAAGAAATACGTGACTTGTTGGCAGTCAAGAAAAGTACTAATAGCAAATTGAAGCCACTGGAATTAAAAGAAACTCCTGATGGGAAGGTAGTGATCAAAGATCTTTCCACTTTTGTTGTCAATAATGTGGCAGACTTGAAAAAACTGAAACAAGCTGGTGATAAACAGAGGGCTTTTGGCTCAACTAAGATGAATCTTAGGTAAAAATAAATACTTTATAGTACATGTCTCGATTATTCAATTTTTTTTCAGGTCGAGCCGGAGTCATACCATCTTTACGATCACCATTGAATGTGAAATTGGTTCCAGTTTAGATTCTTCTGCTTCGACAGTCCGAGTGGGAAAGTTTCATTTGATAGATTTAGCTGGTTCCGAACGGCAAGCTAAAACTGGAACTACTGGAATGCAGCTCAAAGAAGCTGCCAAGATCAATCTGTCCCTCACTTCGCTTTCGTTGGTGATTGCGGCACTAACTGACCCCAAGGCGACCTTTGTTCCTTATCGCAACTCTAAGCTCACTCGAATTCTTTCCGATTCGTTGGGTGGCAATTCAAAAACGCTTCTGATTGCGTGTGTCGGTTAGTTTTTTTATTGGTGATTTCTCACTCAAATATATTGAAATTAGTCTAATTTAAAGATTCTTTTCCAATTCTTATTAGGACCGGCTCGTATGAATCTAGATGAAACAGTGAGCACTTTAAGATTTGCGAGTACCACCAAGAACATAAAGAACAAACCAATCATCAATGAGGATGCAAAGGACGCACTCATACGACGGTTTGAGCAACAAGTAAAAGAACTTCGGGAACAACTTGAGAAAGAAGATATTCCAGAATCTGGTAAAAATTTGATTTTGAATCGCAAAACAAAAACTCATTGTAAAATTAACTTTAAATAGCTGGTTCAGTTCCAAAGGTAATTCCACCGGAGTTGGTAGAGAAACTTAATGCTCTTGAAGCTAAAATCTGCGTTGGTGGCGAGAATCTGATTGAAAAAGCCGAGATTCAAGAGAGAATGATTGCAGAAAGTGAACGAGAACTCCAGGAGCGTCGTCTAAAAGAAGAAGAACTTCAAAAAGAACTTGAAATGAGACAAGCTGAGATGCTGGAAATGGAAGACTCGTATGCATCGTTGCAAGAGGAGGTTGTTGCTCTGAATCGCAAGCTAAAGAAAGCTTTTACATTCCTCCGAGAAGCCAGAGCAGAACTTGAAGATATGAGTGTGGAACATGAGAAATTGCGAGGGGAACTGCTCGATTCGATTCGAGTTGCAGAGAAGGAGATCAAGTTGACCAATGCTCTGATTGCTCACTACATCCCCGAATCGTGTCTCCAGTTGGTTGAGGAGAACACCGAGTTTAACCAGATGACCGGTGAATGGGAGTTGAGGTGTCTTGCTTATACAGGAAATAACATGAAGGTATATTCACTTTCATTAACTTATTGTTTAATAATTAAATTAATTAATCACCGTTTTGTCTCACTCAGGATGACTTTGACTTGCTAGAGGACGAACATACTAACTTTACTCAGTTCAACACTTACGATCATATTTATCTATCTTACTCAAATCTAAATCTAGCATAATTTAGGTAATTAATTATTATTAAACTAATTAATTTTCTAAATATTAATCATTATATAATTTTTTTGTTGCAAGTTGAATAAAAATGATTTAAATTAAAATCGATTATTATTTTTAATAAAAAATTTACTACTTGGTTTGATGACCCATGTTTGGTACACGAAGAGAGCCAGTATGAGATTGATTAAAAGCAGGAACAATAAAACAAGAGTAGGATTTCGTAACAATGTGCCTTGAATCGCTTGTCCTAAGCTTTCATGTGACCTCATTCTCGGTTTTGGTGTCAACCACACTACCTTTTCCTTTGTAGCTGTAGTTTTATCGAGAATTAATCTCCCTGCGATGACAGTTAATGCAGAAGAAAGCAGGATAATTAAAATCTTGGTAGTTGCGCTTCGAAGATAAGGAATGACAGTGCAAAATGTCGCCAAGATTAGAAACTGCTTGATATACAACCAATTTGGTAACCAATCGTATATATAGTAAGGTAGGTGATACCAGTCAAATCGACGAATACGATTGATTTTGGCCAACTTAGATTTAATGGCATAACTTGTGAGTAAGCCATTCAACCAATTCGAGTTGAAGATTAAGACAAGTAATAAGGTAAAGCCCATTATCACGAGCGCGAAGATCAAGTTGACATTTTTAGCACCTATTACTTTGATACAATTCATTATATTTTATACACACACTTAAGTACAATATTTTTAATTTATAACGATTTACTAATCAACTTATAAAATGATCAACTGATAAACAAATTAACTCAATTTAATTTATTTTATAAATCAAAGATACTTGTTGTGACTAGGGTTGCGCTCGAGTCCAAACAAGTCCATTGACTATTTTAGCCATTGTTGCGGACTCGAGCGCACCTCTGGTTGCGACTCATGAAAGATTCTGAAAAATAATTTAAATAGGATAAAAAAATTGCAAGTATTTTTAAATTTTGATCTGGTTTAATTTAAACCAGGGGTGCAATTGAGTACGCAACAATAGCAAATGGACTCGAGTGCAACTCTAATTTAAATTTTAAGTCTGAGATCAACTAAACTTGAAGTTGGGTTTACAAGTGTTTTTACAATTAATTTCACAATTGTTATTTTAAAAATAAAAATTAGTTAAATGAGTTTATAAACTATACAACCCTTGAGGCTATCAATGAGATATGATGAACATACAATGAGATATGATGACATGATAAGGATATATCGTCGTCCTAATGAGTTGTAACAACACTATAGTTTATAGTTCAGCATGCAATGTAGCGTGAATAAAGTTAAATCAACATGCTTAGTCAATATATAATCATAATCCAATTGAAAAATCAAGCAATTTTTATATGTTTATCATGAGTTTAGATGTTGAATATCGACAATTGACTAATGAAAATGATGATGATGATGATTTACAAGAAATGCCAACGCCAGTTAATTTTAGCCGGCGAAGATACTTTCAAGCCTTATGTAGTTCAAAATGGCTTATGTTGCTATTCATTTCAATCATCTACTTAACCTATTTTCTATTGACCGGAAGTGTTCTACCAAATATAAATTCATCAAAGAGTTTAATCTCGATTTCACAGAAACTTCCCAAACGAGTTCAATTATCAGAACGTGAAACTTTGGCTTTGGTGGAAGAAGAGTCAAATCTTGCAGCACTTTATTGGCTTGATTGGTCAGAAAACCAAACTCAATGGACATCTAACTCTAACCGTGATATGTCTCGCGTTACAAAATGTCATCAAGTTAAGATGATTTCGCCACACCTTGTGAGTCAATCTAACATCTACTGGCAAGTGATGGAAATTCCAGATAAATTAAAACCTTACTCAGTTTACATCTACAACGCTTATTATGATAATCGAGTGAATGACCATGTAGTTCGACTTATAACTTCGACCCAGCAACAGGTTAGCGTGGAGAATTCAAGCTTTGGGTAAGGAACGCATAATATTCCCTAATCGAGAAATATTACAGTATTTCGGATTTCATTAAAAAAATTATTTGATTGTAGTTGATTGATAATTGCAATATAATTTTGTTGCAGATGTCTCTTTTGGTTTGATGGACTCTCGAAACCACTATTGACTACTACGGTGGAGATTTACGCCATCTGGCCTGAGTACTGGTCTTTTGGTTTCAAAGACGGTTTGTGGGGCACAGTGCTTATTACATGTCCCATTCCTGAAGCTTATTCAAATCAGATTCCTCGGGCTATATCGCTTTTACCTGATGCAAAGTGTGTTCAACCGAGCAATGCAGTGCGAGTTATCTACAATCGTAAAGCTCTTAGCAATACAACTCAACGAAGCATAGGTGTTTGTGTCAAGTCGTTTCGCTTTAAAACTTATGACTTTAGTGTGCGTCTGGTGGAGTGGCTCGAATTAATTCGATTGATGGGTGCTGAAAAAGTCTACTTCTACGTTTTTGGTGCTACCGATTCGATCTACCAAGTTCTACACTACTATCAATATGTTGAGGTAGATTTCTCTAACTACTTGTATTTTCCAATTTTAAATATAATGTTAAACTAATAATCATACTAAAAGGAATGGATCGAATGGCGTCACATCACTTTACCTGGGCTCCAGCCTAACATTGAATCACTTTACCAGTTTAACAGAGACCATTTTGGTGGACGTTACCTTCCTCAAGAATTGTTAGAACTTAACGATTGCTTGTATCGCAATATTCATCGCCATGATATAGTGGCTATTTTAGACATCGATGAGTTGATTGTTCCTCAAAATACTTACAATTGGCACCAGCTTCTCGATCAAGTAGAGGTAAACAAATTTATTTAGTTAATATGATTTACAGAGAAGACTCGATTGGTTGACAACTCGCTTTTCTTGACATTTTTATATAAAGGGGCTAGAACGAACAGCATTT